>QODF01000117.1:219054-396502 GCA_024372805.1 Oostethus manadensis | reverse complement strand
ATGGCTATACGGACGATGCACAAAGATGTACAAAATGCATATGTTTGTGTTGCAACCTTAAAAAATCATAAGCGCCTGTAGCGTTTCTTTGCCATGAAAACCTCATGCAAGAACCTCAGCAGCCAGTCTATAGCTAAAAAAAATAAGCATGTCACACTGTGCGTTTTTTGGCAGTAGGAGAACATACAACCGGCTGTGACCTGGGCTAAAGTTAGCTCCCCTTTAGGAAAGATACCCGTTTCAACATTTTAACATACCGTGTATTATGTCATACATTTCCACACCCTGCAATGCAATGCAATTTAAAAAGTCAGTCGATGGCCTTAAAAAAGTGACTGAAGTGATTCAGAATTCCCTTTTCTATATTATCTTGATACCACAGCAGACAACACTCTATTCCTGTCGTCGTACTCCTGGTTCCAATTCTTGCCTTAACACCCCAGACCAACACAGCCTGTCCCTCAACCTCCTCCACCAAATGCATTTTACTTTTGCAGCTGTTGCTAATCATGCAGGTGTCACGTTGGGTTACAAGCCCAGCTGTTGGGAAGGCGTATGCATGTCCTGCTGTGGAAAGGAAGATGGACAAGTCAATAGGAAAATGTGATAATCACACGCTTTCCCAAGCACTCTAAACACACATGCACACACTCACACTTCCCTTGGTAGGAAAAGATCTAAGTTTTCATCTTCCCTCTCCCACTACTCTGCCGTGCAACCATGAATTATTTTAACAACTTGCCAGGGAGAAGATGGACATAAAGGTTAACAGTTACAATTTTGGTTGCTTCACAGCAATTATTTGGCAGTGCTGTGTATACATACAGCACATTAAAATAATAACGAATGCCTTTCAAATCATATAAAGTGCAAATAAGTGTCCCTTCTTTATCCCAAAGATTAAAAAGACAGAGTTGAGATCCTTTTGAATGGAAATCTCCTTTAGCTAAAAGGATATTAGAGTTTCCTTTTTGCGTGCAGATTTTTTTTGACTACTCGGGTTGTGTTTTGTGATCTTACCTGAGTGAAGAGAATGACTTAATATTCTCTGAGGACAGAACCTGCATATGTTTCTGGCCTCCCTGCCCAGGTGGGGTGGTCCAAATAAGAAAATCAATTGGAGCACACAACAGCATCTCTTTAAGCTCAGTTTTTCAAGTGGCATTGAGTCTGTGGGTACTTCTGCTTGCTGTGTATGTGTTTTAAGGACATTGTCTCAGACGAAAAAAAGAGAATGACTGTAACATCTCATGCCTTCATCTGATGGTAACTTAGTCTTGTTCTTGGCCAGACAACCTTAGGTTTGGCCGGTTCAGTTTATGCCATTTTGGATAGGTCACCACAAGAGAGAAGGGGTTCCCAATGTCGAGCTTGGACTTTGTACATGGGTAGGTCTCTTGTCTTTTCCAGAACATTGTACATAATTGACTTCCACTTAGAGTTCCTTTAATTCTTGATCACCTTGCCTTAGTGTTCATAGAATTTAATGTTTTCTGTCTGGCGGATTCAGGCTTTGCCATAGGTTTCTTACTCGGCTTTACAATATTCTTTGCTTGAACTTGGGCACTTTTAGAGAAGCTATTTTGGCTTATTCGCTTTTTAATTTTTGGTGGGTTGTAGGTACCCTTGCTATGTTGTCAGCAGTAGCATAGTCTTCCACCAAGAGTAGGTTTGACTGGGCCTTTGTTTTAAGAGCCCCAAATCTGCTTCATTCTTCTTCATCAGCATAACTTTAGGGTCATTATAATATATTTTTATCTTGTCTTAAAGCTCCCATCTGAGTTTGAATATCCTATGAAAAATTTCATATTTGAGGACATCATCACGGACTCTTCTAACATAGCGCACGCACTCAGCGTCACATGACGTCATCAGTGCGCCCCAGTCAACAGGCATGACTAATTGACTTACGACAAATCAAAATGTTACGTCTTTATCATTTAAAAAGCTAAAAAACACACATCCATATAAAACCTTCCATGCTTAAATCCAATGTTTTATTTCCTAGTATCGATGAAATCAATTGATTACCTTTCAAACAATGTCAGATTGATATGTCGTCTGGAATGGCAGTTTGGTGAACACAGATCGATGTAGTTAGATCATAGAAATATAAATCGATAAATTCCATCCATCCATCCATCCATTTTCTTCCGCTTATCCGAGGTCGGGTCGCGGGGGCAGCAACCTAAGCAGGGAATCCCAAAGGTCCCTCTCCCCGGCCACTTCGTCTAACTCTTCCCAGCGGATGCCGAGGCGTTCCCAGGCCAGCTGAGAGACATAGTCTCTCCAGCGTGTCCTGGGTCTTCCCTGAGGCCTCCTACCGGTTGGACGTGCCCTGAACACCTCCCCAGGAAGGCGTCCGGGAGGCATCCTAAACAGATCCCCGAGCCACCTCATCTGACTCCTCTCAATGCGGAGGAGCAGCGGTTCTACTCCGAGTCTCTCCCGGATAACAGTGCTTCTCACCCTATCTCTAAGGGAGAGCCCAGCCACCCTGCGGAGAAAACTCATTTCGGCCGCTTGTACCCACAATCTTGTCCTTTTCGGCCCATGACCATAGGTGAGGTTAGGAACGTAGATCGCCCGGTAAATCGAGAGCTTTGCCTTTTGGCTCAGCTCTCTTTTCACCACGACAGATCGGTGCAGAGTCCGCATCACTGCAGACGCCGCACCAATCCGCCTGTCCATCTCACGTTCCATCCTTCCATCACTCGTGAACAAGACCCCTAGGTACATAAACTCCTCCACTTGAGGCAGGACCTCATCCCCGACCCGGAGATGGCACTCCACCCTTTCCAGGGCGAGAACCATGGACTCGGACCTGGAGGTGCTGATTCTCATTCCAGTTGCTTCACACTCAGCTGCGAACCGATCCAGTGAGAGTTGAAGGTCACTGCTCGATGAAGCCAACAGGACCACATCATCTGCAAAAAGCAGAGATTGAATCCTGCGGCCACCAAACTGAAACCCCTCAACGTCCTGGCTGCGCCTAGAAATTCTGTCCATGAAAGTAATGAACAGAATCGGTGACAAAGGGCAGCCCTGGCGGAGTCCAACCCTCACTGGAAACGGGTCCGACTTATTGCCGGCAATGCGAACCAAACTCTGACACCGGTCACCGCCTGGATTAGGTGGTTCGATACCCCGTATTCCCGGAGCACTCCCCACAGTATTCCCCGAGGAACACGGTCGAATGCCTTCTCCAAGTCCACAAAACACATGTAGACTGGTTGGGAAAACTCCCATGCACCCTCAAGGACCAGGACGAAAACCACACTGCTCCTCCTGAATCTGAGATTCGACTATCCGGCGGATCCTCCTCTCCAGAACCCCTGAATAGACCTTACCGGGGAGGCTAAGGAGTGTGATCCCATGATAGTTAGAACACACCCTCCAGTCCCCCTTCTTGAAAAGCGGGACCACCACCCCGGTCTGCCAGCCCAGGGGCACCGACATCCACCAAGACACGCCCACAGCATCCAGGGCCTTAAGGAACTTTGGGCGGATCTCATCCACCCCCGGGGCCCTGCCACCAAGGAGCTTTTTGACCACCTCGGTGACCTCAGCCCCAGAGATAGGCGAACCCGACTCAGAGTCCCCAGGCACTGCTTCCATGTTGGAAGGCGTGTCGGTGGGATTGAGGAGGTTTTCCAAGTATTCCCTCCAACGGTCCACAACATCTCGGGTCGAGTTCAGCAGCACACCGCCCCACCATACACGGTGTTGACTGTGCACTGCTTCCCCCGCCGGAGATGGCGGACGATGGTCCAGAATCTCTTTGAAGCCATCCGGAAGTCGTTTTCCATGGCCTCTCCGAACTCCTCCCATGTCTGGGTTTTTGCCTCAGCGACCGCCACAGCTGCAGACCGCTTGGCCTTCCGATACCTGTCAGCTGCCTCCAGAGTCCTATTGGCCAAGACGGCCTGATTGGACTCTTTCTTCAGCTTGACGGCATCCCTCACCACTGGTGTCCACCAACGGGTTCTGGGATTACCGCCACGACAGGCACCGACCACCTTACGGCCACAGCTCCGATCAGCCCTATCGACAATGGAGGCTTGAAACATCGCCCACTCGGATTCAATGTCCTCTGCCTTCCTCGGAACATGGTCAAAGCTCTCCCGCAGGTGGGAGTTGAAACTCCTTCTGACAGGGGATTCGGCCAGGCGTTCCCAGCAGACCCTCACAATGCGTTTGGGTCTGCCAGGTCTGAGCGGCATCCTCCCCCACCATCGGAACCAACTCACCACCAGGTGGTGATCAGTTGACAGCTCCGACCCTCTCCTCATCCGAATGTCCAAAACATGTGGTCGCAAGTCCGACGACACAACCACAAAGTCAATCATCGAACTGCGGCCCAGGGTGTCCTGGTGCCAAGTGCACATGTGGACACCCTTATGCTTGAACATGGTGTTTGTTATAGACAATCCGTGACGAGCACAAAAGTCCAATAACAAGACACCGCTCGGGTTAAGATCAGGGGGGCCGTTCCTCCCAATCACACCTCTCCAGGTCTGACTGTCGCTGCCAACATGAGCATTGAAGTCACCCAACAGAACAAGGGAATCCCCCGAGGGAGCACTCTCTAGTATTTCCTCTAAGGACTCCAAAAATGGCGGGTATTCTGAACTGCCGTTTGGCGCATTAGCGCAAACAACAGTCAGGACCCGTCCCCCTACCCAAAGGCGTAGGGAAACTACCCTCTCATTTACCGGGTTAAACTCCAACGTGCAGGCTCGGAGCCGGGGAGCAACAAGAATTGCCACCCCTGCTCGTCGGCTCTCATTGCTGGCAACACAGGAGTGGAATGAAATCCAGCCCCTCTCGAGAGGACTGGTTCCAGAGCCCTTGCCGTGCGTTGAGGTGAGTCCGACTATATCTAGCCGGAATTTCTCCACCTCACGCACCAGTTCAGGCTCCTTTTCGGCCAGAGAGGTGACATTCCACGTACCGACAACTAGCTTCTGTAACCGAGGATCGGACCGTCAAGGCCAAGGCCTCTGCCTCCGGCCGCCACCCAGCTCCCTTTGCACCCGACCCCTTTGGCCCCTCCCACGAGTGGTGAGCTCATGGGAGGGGGGACCCACGTTACCTTTTCGGGCTGTGCCCGACCGGGCCCCATGGGTGCAGGCCCGGCCACCAGACGCTCGCCATCATGCCCCGCCTCCGAGCCTGGCTCCAGAGGGGGGCCCCGGTGACCCGCGTCCAGGCGAGGGAAAACGAAGTCCAATTGTATCATTTATCATTAGGGTCTTTTGAGCCACTCTTTGTCTGGTCCCTCCCCTAGGACCTGTTTGTCATGGGTGACCCTACCAGGGGCATGACAGCCCCCAACAACTTAGCTCCTAGAAACATTGGGACACGCAAACTCCTCCACCACGATAAGGTGGTGACTCAGGGAGGAGAAAAAAAAAATCGATAAATTGATCTAGTAAATGAATCGTTACACCCTTAATAGGAGTGTCATATCTACAGGGCTCCAATAATTGTAAAAAACATACATAAGTCATAAACAGGAAAAATGTATTATTATTATAATCATCATTGTTATTGTTTTACTATTATTATATTATTAAATCCTACTTCGGGAAACTTCACATATCGCTGTCAGGTCTGCACCCAAGTAACCGCAATAAATGCGGGGACGACTGTACACACAGTCCAACTTTACTTGTCAGTTTTAGCTTTAAAAGTGAACCTTGTGGAAGACACCCCTTCAGCAAACTGACATTTCTAATATTACTAATTACATTTGTTTTATTTTTTAGCATTTATTTAAACTTTCCGAGGCCCTGTAGTGAACTCACTCCCATCACTACTCTGTTGGGTTTTATCCACTTCATGTAGAGGACATCCATCTGGCACACATCCTGACTTGACGTGCAAATAAATGCTGAGCACAAATAAATATGAATCTTTTTTACCCCTCATACTTGCGATGCACCATAGAGAATTCCACCCTTGGCAATTGTCATGGCTAAAACTGCCACTGCTTATTGTGTTAAACTGAAACTCACAACACTACAGTATCTGTTAGGGCTTTTTAACATAACAAAATAGCCTGAAATGTCTGAAATTCTGATAGGAAATAATGTTTGATTCTTTATCAGTTGCCTTCATACCAACATTACGCTGCGTGGGGAAAGAGCTTAGTTTCTAACTTTTCAAATTCACTAATGTGACAGTTGTTTTATCAGTACAAAAAAATTAACAAAAAAAATAAACCGTGAGCCAATTTTGACTAACTTCATTGGAAAGTCGTTTTGATAAATCTGAACTCCATAAAGTTTGTAGATACCAAATTTCTGACACAAGTCACAAAGTTTTAAGGCTTTGCTTCACAAATCTTTCTGTTTCTGACAGCTTTCTCACTAATGTATTGCATTCCACTACCTTTGCTATCCACTAGCAGTCTCAAAATTTCACAGCAACCATGAATACTGTATATTTGAACACACAAAAAGAATATGAATACACAAGTGGTTACTGAAACATAAACAATAACAACAGAGGTTTGCCATGTTGAAAAGCAGAAACCTTTTAGCTCCAATTAATCACCTAAAGTACTTACATAGGAAACCTATTACTAGGCTAAATGCACAAATCTGAACTAGATTTTTGAAGTGTGGGTGGACTTGGCTGAAGAACTGTCATGGACACTGCCTTACAAAATTCCAAGTATTTGCAAGGTAAACTTTGAACTTGCAGAAAAAACTGTTTCTATTGCAGGCATGTATAATGACCTCTGACATGTTTAAAGTTTTAAATAAAAGTCATTTAACATTTAATGGAGCTGACAGAGAGCAAGGAAAAAGGGGCAATAAAGACTACCACACCCTTTTGGCTGATGTTTACAGAAAGTATGGACTGTCTGCAGTATGGGTGTGTCTTTCTTATTCTCGCCTATTGATCAGTTGTGTTTTTTCAGACCCATTCGTAGTAAAATTGGAAGCAGCTGCTCTAGCAAACTCTTCTGTTGGATTTGCTTACAGGATATATTCTGGGAGGTGTACAAATGTTTCGTTACCCAGTAAGCCCAAAAGCCTATCATCTTGTCAAATGGCTATTTCCTTGACGGAAAAGTTAATGATTACTTCTCTGCCCAAGGTCCTCTTTGGGTGATTTTCATAAAACATTATTCTCCAAAAATAACAACAACTCAGACATGCAGGAAGAACACTCAGTAATGAATGTACTGGTCAAAAAACAAAGAGACTTTTTAAAATCACACATTAATGAGCTTCCATCCATTCATTTTCTATGCCGCTTATCTTCATTAGGGTTGCGGGGGTATGCTGGAGCCTATCCAAGCTGACTTTGGGTGGGAGGCAGGGTACACCCTGGACTAGTCACCAGTCAATCGCAGGGCAGACAAACATTCACACTCACATTAATACCTATGGTCAATTGAGAGAGGCCAATTAACCTAACATACATGTTTTTGGAATGTGGAAGGAAACCGGAGTACCCGGAGAAAACCCCCTTCCTGATTGTGTGGCCAACCACTCGACCACCGTGCAGCCCTTTATTGATTATTAATTATTATTATTACTGGATTGTAATTAATGAAATTATCCAGTTGAAAAATATGTACATTATATATGATTGATACTCATTAAGGACTGGATTACGAATTGTATTGTGGTTTCCACTAGGATGCAACAATAAATGATGCGCCACAGGACATAGTTCTAGGAAAATGGCGGACCAGACATAGCCTCAGCACCTTTATCATCAGTCTAGCTACATGAGGCCGGGCTTTGTGACAAAACCCAGTGCCCAATAAACCATCATATGCTGGGTCTGTGCGTCTCATTTTGGGGATCGTTTTCAACCGTGTCTCCAGAATCGTAGCTCACTCGTGACCTGTTTCCTGCTTCATTTTCCTGATGTAAAAAAAATAAAAACAAAAACATCACCATACCGTCTTTGCTATGTTTCGGCTACCCTTCCTAAACTTGTATTTTTGTTCATCCATGGTAGAGGTAGATTATTAAATTTGATTTTGGGTAATGGCAGAATGCCAAAACCGGTGTCTGTTGCACATAGACATCCTAATTGAACCTACACTGCATCAATATCTTGAGCAATTTATGGGGAAAGGTTTAATCCCCAGTGCCCAGACAATGAGAGGTTTCATTGCTCAAAACGGCCAGCACTTTGAGTCTTGCATATTGTATGCATTGAAAAAACAGTCCCAGACAGTTTATATATATAATATGGTTGATGTAAAAAACATTAGGAACCTCATGGTCTGCTACACAATTCAGAAGATGAGTCTGACATATCTGCTTGATGGGTTTGCTGTGTTCCCCCACAGCAGCAATGAAATGGGTCTATATTGAAAGTAGTGTTATGGTACTGGATAGAATTCTTACAAAGTAAAAATAAACAGCATTTGCACCTGCGTGTTTTCAGTCTTGGCATGTGTGGGTCAAACAGTTTACAGTATATTGTATTTGTACTATCGTTTCACCCTCTGTCCGATCAATAATATCAATATAGTGTAGGATAATTTGACCCATTCAGTACATGGCTATTGGCAAACACAAACAGCATACATCCTGCAATGTGCCCGAAGTTTTGCATTGTCCGATGTGAACAAGTGACATCGGACAATGAGCGTGTCAGAAAAGGGGTACAAAATGAAGGCGTGTTAACAGGTTAAGTCTCAATAATTATCATAGTTGACTGTGATGACTGACTTGATTAAATAGATGGTTAAATATGACTGATATTCTGAGCTGTTCAGTGCAGTGGTTCATTCTGGTAGGAGCGCTGTTGTGGCGTGTAGACAAGGACTGGACCGCCCAGGAGCGGAGACATTACTTTTAATAACAAGATTTGAGTTAAAACACAAGCAGCTAATAAAAATAAGATATTTGGCACCACAGACAAAATTTACAACAATACCGGGGTGGCTGAGTCGAAACCGGGATGGCAACTGGGGTCACCTGGGGAGGTACCAAAATCCTAGTATCAAATTATGGTTTAGGCCAAAACTAACTAACCAAAATCTAATGCAATGGCGATAGTGTGTCAGGGCCAAGAGGAAAATACCAGCGTCTCCCAGCTGCAGTCCATCAGCTTAGGTACTAGTGCTCCGCCCAGCTCAGGTGCGCCCAGTTGCTGTTACCAACCGGCTCCAGTTGGTAACAGGACTCCTGGGGAGAGAAAGGGCACACACATAGACGAGAAAACAGAGGCAGATAAGGGGGAACAACGTAGGACGTGACAGCTGTTCTGCCAACAGTACCTATTCCAGTCAGTCCTACCTAATCGTTCAGCATGGACCGATGAAGCCTGCTCGAATGAGAGGCGAAACGTTTTCTACAATAACCTGAACAGTCCAATTTTGGTCGATCCAATACCCTGAGAGTAACCTTTTAGGCATGTCTGAAACAAATAAACCATACCATTCCGTATACCATGGGTTGGTCCTGTGAAAGTCAAGGCAGTATTTCAAATACATATACATTTAAGAGTATAGAAAGAAATGTGGATATAATAAAACACGTTAATTAAACATGTTTGTAAACTATTTGTGATGGAGAAAAGAAAAAGGGGATAGGGGAGGAGGACTGGAAGGACGCGGATTGTTAGCGGAAACAAGCAATGATTATCAGGGTAGGTGTGGAGGAAGAGCATCACTCTATTATAATTGAACACAGAATGATCTGGGTTTTATATTGTGTTACAGAGTTTGATGGTTCAGTGGTTTTATCACAATGTCCTCGTTTGTTGTCATGTAGTAATTACTCTGTGATTGCCTTACTTTGCTGTAAATCCTCTTACTCATTCAACTAAAATATGTTTCACATCTTTGAATGTTTTCAAACACTCATTTCAAAGACTGATATTCATTTGTTGTTGTGGAACACGAGTAAGGACACTCTGCCTTTTGTAAAGACCTGAACCTGACCTCAACTTTGTACGGATGTGAAAATAAATGTACAGTATAAACGGTATATGACTCAAATTGTCTGTTTTCCAAAGCACATTAAGAGGTTAGTAGTTGTCGTCTGGATAATAAAATGTTTTACTTTGTGTAGTGGTGTTTGGGAAACAGCTTGTAAATGGAAAATTCATCTGAAAGAAACTAACCTCACACAATTGAATCTACGTACGCGTCTATTATGTATGTCTCTAATTCATCATCATTTGAGCCCAACGGCCATTGAAGTTGTATCTCGTAGTACCTGCTGTTCACATTGGAAACTGTTCAGACCAGCCCTTTTAAAGGGAAAAAGTCTCCCAGGCTTAAACGTTATTTTAACATGTGTGAAATGATTCTGGGGGTCTCAAGGGCAGTTTACAACTGAATTCAAATAGAAGTAGCTGCAAACAATGCAAGCAATGCCAACGCTGGAGAGTGGGATTAGCAAACAAATGTTTAGCAAGTCCCATCAGTCTTTAAGGAGGAACCCTGTTGCTTTTTCTTTTATAACTTTGGTCAGAGAGGTGGTATAATCTTATAAATCCTTCTGCTCACATTCAAAGCCATACACCACCTCGCCCCCCCATACCTGACCGACCTCCTTCATATTGCTACACCCGCTCGGTCACTCCACTCCTCCTCCTCTCTCCAGCTCACTGCACCCCCGGCCCGCCTCGTCACCATGGGGAGTAGAGCTTTCAGTTGCTCTGCCCCCCAGCTCTGGAACACTCTCCCCTCTGACCTCCGCAACTCTGACTCTTTTCCACACTTCAAAACCAAACTCAAAACTCATCTGTTTAGAAAAGCTTATGCACTGTGATCATAACTGTCTTTTTATCATGTATTTGTTTTTAATTGTATTTTATGTTTTTAACTGTTTTATTGTATTTGTCACTTGAGTGCCTTGAAAGGCGCCTAACAAATAAAATGTATTATTTATTATTATTATTATAATGGGTGGAAACTTCCTTTTTTTCATTGTTGGGATATTATGTTCCAGCGAGTTTAGATTCCCTCATCAGACAGAGATTAACACATCTAGAAATTATGTGTGTGTGTGTGTGTGTGTGTACAGATACAAACAAAATGATTCATCTTTTCCAAGTGGAAAGGTCAACAGAGTGGAAAATATTACATTTCTAACAAAATGCATCAATGGCAGATGCAGCCGTAGTAGGTAGAAACCTAATGTCCTGTTTGCCCGTTGCTTGTGACATAATACCACCAAAAGGCTTTTAAAACAATGTTGCGAAATAAAACAAGAAAAGCAAAACATCTGCTGGTTGCTGGTATCTTAAAATTTGAAACGTCATGCACAAAGTCAAACTCTGAAGTTTTCACGATTTTAGACCGCTTTTTCCCAACAAATATTTGTTACATATCACAACCATTTTTTACTTCAGGTTTCTGTGTCGTTATGTTTATGGAATCGTTTTTGAGAAGTTAATTCTGTTCATAACCTTCATGTACAGAATTTCTAGGCGCAGCCAAAGCATTGAGGAAGTCCAGCTTGGTGACCTTGGGATCTCGTCACTATTTGCAGACGATGTGGTCCCGACGGCCTCATCAGGCGGTGACTTTCAGCGTTTACTGGAGCAGTTTGCAGCTGAGTGTGAAGCTTCCGGAATGAGACTGAGCACCTCCAAATAAGAGGCCATGGTTCTCAGTTGGAAACGGGTGGATTGTATCCTCCGGGTTGGTAGTTAGGCCTTGCCCCAGGTGAAGGAGTTCAATGGACGGTTGGAGCGTGAGGTCAACAGATGGATCGGTGCAGCGTCTGTAGTACTGCGGTCGCTGTACCGGATTGTCGTGGTGCTGTTTACCAATCAATCTACGTTCCCACCCTCACCTATGATTATGAGTTATGGGTCATGACTAAAAGAACAAAATCGCGGATACAAGCGGCAAAAACGAGTTTCCTCCGTAGGGTGGCTGGACTCACCCTAAGAGATACGGTGAGGAACTCAGAGTAGAGCCGCTGCTCCTTCACATCGAGAGGAGCCAGTGGAGGTGGCTCGGGCATCTAGTCCGGATGCCTCCCGGGCGCCTCCCTGGTGAGGTGTTCTGGGCAAGCCCAGCTGGGAGAAGGCCCCGGGGAAGACCTAGGACACGCTGGAGGGACTATGTCTCACAGCTGGCCCAAGAAGGTCTTGGTGTCCTCCTGGTGGCGCTGGAAGAGGTCGCTGGAGACCGGGAAGTCTGGACTTCCCTAATGAAACCGCTGCCCCCGCAACCAGGACCTGGATAGGCAGAGGAATGTCACGATCTGTATGTTTGTCTTCGTGACAGTGTTGCTTTTGTTCATTTTTTTGCCTCAGTTCCTGATATGTACTCCTTATTTTGGTAGTACTTTCTGTTCTGTTCCGCTGGGTTTACGGTCAGCTTTACTTTTTTCATTCTTTCGCACCTGCTTCTAATTTGTTTGCCAGTATTTAGTTCAGCTGTGTGTTTGGCCAATTGTTGGTTTATTGTTTTGTATTGTTTTCTCTGTGTGACGTGATGCTCTTTTGTTCCTGCCGCTGCTCTGCAGTTCCTCAATTAAAGATTTCTCCAACTTACCTGCCTGACGTCCAGCTCTCTGCATCCTCGGGGTCGCTACAGCATGTCGCGCCGAGCAAATCTTAACAAGGAAGATGGAAAGGAATATTTGAGACGTTTTTGTAGTGCCGTTTCTTTTAGAATATGCATTTTGTACAGTGGTGCCTGGGTTACTGTCATTAATCTGTTACAGAAGGTCCATCCCCAAACAGAATGGACTCTAACCAAAGCCAATTTTTCCATGGAAAATCAAGTAATTCCAATTAATCAGTTCCAAACATCCCCAAATTTTATAGACTATGATAATAATTTTACATGCAGAAAATGATGCAAAATTACAAATGTGAACATAACAGCATGGGCAGGTTTCATTGTTGTAACAGGCTGGCAGTACACCAAATGGCAGGTGCTGAGATCACAGAGAATACTTTGACTGTGACTATGGATTTCAGCCCTTGGGGGTCAGAGAACGCTGGAGAGCCACTGGTGCTGCAACTACATAAACAAAAATATTCACACAAGTAGAATTCAAGTGATAAACTACAAAACAACAAAAAGCTAAATAAGTGTAACATATGCTAGTGTAAAATAAAACAGACACAATGAAATTTCAGAAAGTGATGTCTTGGTATTCCAGATGTCTTGTAGTAATATATTCTCCATTTGTACCCCCATGTCTAAATTTCAGCTGAATCACCAGAGATCAAGGAGTAAAGTGTATTTTTTAGAGCTACTAAGTCACCCTCATTTAGAAAGATGTTTAAGTTAACTGAATTGCAATGGTGTCCGGCTCGATCCTAGACATCAATTGCTCCATAATAAACAGACAATTCAAATAATATCTCTTCAAAACCTACTGTAACTTTTTTTATTTCATTCAATTGTAAAGGCAGAATGAATTGAAAGGGACAGCTGTGAAATGGATTACATGACAAAAGTTGCTTATTATTGTTTTCAATGACTTTTAGCTTTTTTACTGAGAATCTCCGGACTCGGTAAATATACAATTCATGTTTATTTGGGTTGATGCATTAGGGCGTGACTGACTGAATATTTGAGTGCTGATTTTTCTCAGAAGCATAATGTGTCGGAACAGTTTGCCCTGAGAATAATTATATACTACTCTCCGAGGTTAACTATTCTTTGTCTGTTGTAACAGTTAGTTAGTTTTAATGATGGTCAGAGACATAGTTTGTTAAAATGTTTTTGGCAAGTAACAATCATCTCCACGTTGCATAAAATATAAATAAAAGTAACCTCTATTCAGTTACAGTGGTACCTTGACTTACGAGCACGTTAACGTACGAGTTTTCCGACATACGAGCCGTTACGCGGACAAAATTTTGCTTTGGAATACGAGTTTTGATGTGACTTACGAGCGTTCAAACATCTATTAAAGACCCATCCAGACAATTACTTAATCAAACCCGCGCTTCATTCATGCAAAGTGTCTGTAAACGAACACACGGGAACCGGGTCTTGGAGTGGAAAAATGTGAAGACGCCGTTAGCGTCTGCATAGCTCCATACTTCCGGCCTGGCCCCAGCTTCTATGAAAATGCTTGTCATAGCTCCACCCCTTTAGTTGCGACGAGACAGGGCGTGCGTCAAGACGTTCTGACGTGCGTGCCGAGGACGCCAGGTGTATTCTGCCACTAATTAACACGTGGAAAGAGAGTGTCATGTCCGTGTGGTGCTCAGAGAGCGGAGAAAGAGCAGAGGAGAACGGCCTGGGAGGAAAAAAGAAGCGGTGTAGCTGCACGGATATAAACACTCACCAAACAAGTTGATGGAGACTGCCAGTAAGAGGCCTGTTGCCCACCGCTTCGTGCGCTTTGTCTGTCGCCGGCTTTGGCGGCATGTTCACAGGAGCTACGTAAATGTGGATTGTGGGGGTTTCTCTTGCGGGCTCCGGGAGAGTTTTGTTTTATAAAAGTGCGTGGTTAAATAATAGCTTAAGAATACTTGTAAAATTTTGCTAATGCTAAATTTGAATATGCAGTTTTGTGCTAATTCTAAAACTGACATCTTGATGAATTTTGTCTAATTGTTATTTATTGTATTTTTAAACTTATGTATTAACACTGGTGGTTTTGTGTGGTTTAAGGTTTTTCACCTCCAAGAATGAAAATGTCAGAAAGAAACAAAGCCTCTTTATTGGGAGTGATTTCCAGCAAAACCCTTCAAATGCGAGAGTACAGTGCCAAAAAACCCACCGCTTAACAGTGAAAAACTGCGTCAAGCAGGTCGATAAAGCTGCTCCCACGACGAGATATTCCAGGCCTAAAGCTCCAGCCTAAATACTCCAACTTAAAGCCCCAAGTTAAATGCTCCAACCCAAACACCCCAACCTGAAGCTCCAACCCAAACACCCCAACCTAAAGCTCCAGATTAAACACCCCAACCTGAAGCTCCAGCCTAAACACCCCAACGTAAAGCTCCAGCTAAATACTCCAGCCCAAACGTTTATGTGGAACCTGAAGTTTAATTAAAAGACAAAATGGCTGAGTCGAGAGCTATGCAGCAGCTAAAGAAAGGGAGGACGACTGCAAAAGAAAGGTTTTCTCGACTGGTAAACTCTATAGAGAGGTCATGTCGGAAAATGTCTGCAGAGGAACTAATGGGAGCCTTCAGTAAAATTTCATTGGAGGCTGATAAAGGGATGGAAGCAAATGAACAGGTGGAAGCTGCTTATTTTGAAATGATGGAAGGAGAGGGGACCACTTCCAAGGAGGTTATGAAGGCAGACATTAAAAGAACAATCAGTGAATGTGAACCGAGGCTTGAGGAAGCTGAAGGGTTTATTCAAAGGGCTCTATGGAACAATTTTGGTCATTCTGAGTTCACCCTAGCATTGGAAGCAGCTGAGGAGGAATGCAAGCGCCTCTCATCCCCTCAACCCGGTTTGAAGTTGGAAGTGTATGACTTCATGCTTAACCACTTCGAAAGTCTGGTTAAAGCAGCAAAAGAATCCATCTGAAAATGGAACCGCTGGACTCCAGACACGGAGCGAACGAACCTACAGCAGCGGATGAGGGAATTGGAGGCCGACTTCCCTGAGCTGGTGTCTGGGAAGGCGACTCTGATGCAAGCAAAAATGGAGGGGTGTCAGAGGATGCCCCATGTTTCCAGCCACCTGCCATAAAGCTGAGACCTACAGCACTCCCAAGGTTTGATGGAAACAAGCGGAGCTTCTACTCCTGGAAAAGAGATTGGGAGGCATTCCAAAAGCAAGGGGAACCTACCGGGTCCAAGGAGGTAAGGAAGTTCCGGCTCTTGGAGAGCCTGGAGAAAAAGGTGGCAAGGGACCTTTGCTTGTCAACCTATGGTACCACAGATGAAGTCTTTGGCGTTCTGGAGAACCGCTTTGGAAATAAAACTGCCAACTGCCTTGGAAATTATCGAAGAACTACAGGCGCTGCCACCAGTGAAAAGTCACCAACCTCGGAAGATTGTGGAGTTGATACAAGTGCTTGAAAAGGCTTTGCAGGATCTCAGAGAGCTGAGAAATACAGGAGCCCTGAGAAACCCACTTGTCACAAAGTCCCTGGAGAGTAAGCTGCCTGACAATTTAAAAAAGGAGTGGCTGCTTTATGTCTCGGATGGGGAAGAAACTGCATCACCAGAGGAAAGGTTTGACAAGCTGCTTGAACTCTTGAGGGGTCAAGAGAAGATTTACGAGGAGTTGGAGCAATTAAGAGAAGATGACCCAGGTAGGACGGAGGCGAAGAATCTTCAAAAGCATGCTCGGACAAAGGCCACTAAATCGCTTAACTCCCAAGCAGCCTGTGTTGTTTGTGGGGGAGAGTGGCCACAGAAAGAAATTGTTTTACTGCAAGAAGTTCAAATCGCTCAAGGTGGCTGATTAAAAGGAGGCAGTGAGGAGGCTTGGTGCTTTTGGGAAATGTTTGGAGGTGCACAATGATGATGAGGAGTGCAAAACTGCATTTTTGTGCAAAAATGAGGGGTGTAAGGACGCTCTAATCCCAGTTCATCACTATTACCTCTGCCCCAAGTCTGGAAGGGGAACCGAAAAAGTCAAAGCCTTGTCCAGTAAGAGGTGGAGAGAAGACGTATACGGAGGCCGAAGAAGAATTCTTGACTAAACTGCCCCCAGAGTTAGCCCAGCAATGTCGGAATGTCTTTTGTAACGTAACCTCAAAAACATTCAGCTCATCTGTGCCAGAGGGAAGTCTATTGGCAGAAAATGGTCTCCAAGAGTTCCCAGTTTTGATGATGATCTTGGAGGTCACCGCAAATGCTGGGCAGAAAATTGGGGCCCTAATAGACTTGGCGTTTGACACTAATTACATCACTCACGAAGCTGCTGGTGAACTTAACCTAAGGAGTTACGTGACTCTTATAGTTCATGGGGTTGGGGGTATGCAGGTAATCGTCAGGACAAAGAGATACCTCCTCAAGATCTGGGTCGCAACACAGCGAGGTACCCTGAGATCTCATCAGCTTGTTTGTTAGGGGCTGGAGAGTATTGCAGAGGTGAATCGACATGTATCTCCCAAGAAACTGCAAAAAATATTTCCCGATGTGCCCCTCCATGTACTAGTTTGACCCACAAAAATTCAGCTCCTCATCAGTCATAAGGAAGGTCAACTTGTCCCTCAAAAAGTGCGTTCTGTTGGAGACCTTGTTTTGTGGGTTGGTCCCCTTGGGAAAACAGTTGGTGGAACGCACCCTGATTTTCTTGAGGAAGTTACTGTCACAGCGTGTGACTCCAGGACACATTTTGCGTGCTCCATGCGGACTGCAGCTGCCGAGTACAGAGAAGTCATTGGTAAAGACAACCCTTTCTCGCCACAAGCCACCATGGCCACCACATCCGCTGCCAGCCGAGATTTTATATACTGGTGGAGGTGGGACAGTATTGCTGCCTGAGAGCCTAGGTGCGGTGGATGCCAATGCGGAAACTGCCAACCAGGAGGGAAAGAGATGACGCCTTCCGAGGAGCGGGAGGTGGAGCAAATAAGGAATGGAATGACGTACGTAAGTGGAGATCATCACAGTAAGGATCCACACTGGCACGCAAAGTTCCCTGGGCGGAGGATCCAGCAACATTGCCCAACAAAAGGAGGACTGTGGAAGCAACACTTCTGAGGACTGAGAAGCATTTGGCAAAGGAGCTGAACTGGAAGGTAGCCTATAAAGCACAAGTCCACGACACGGTTGAGCAGAAAGCTGCAGTCAAGCTGTCAAAGGAAGTGCTGGAAAGCTGGGCAGGACCAGTATGGTACATTAGACATCTCGTTGCTCCAAACCCTCACTCAGTTACTACGCCTGTTTGACTGGTTTGGAACAGTAGCCAAACGTTCAGGGGCCAGAGCTTCAATGATCTCCTCATTAAAGTTCCTGATGTCCTCAACAATATCTGAGCTGTTTTTTTACGGTTCCGGGAAGCTGTCTTTGCAGCACTTGGAGACATTAAGAAAATGTATAATTCAGTCTTGCTTGAGGACCGAGAAATACATCTTCATCGCTTCCTTTGGAGAGACTTTGAGGATGAGGATGTTCAGGAATACACAATTACAAGGGTCAACATCGGCGACAAACCAGCAGGCTGCATTGCGCAGGTCGCCATGCGTGAAACGGCAAATCTGCCAAGGTTTAACCACCTTTAAGAAGAACGCCGCGTCTTGGAAAAAAACACTTATGTGGACGACATCTTCATCTCGCACAATGACCTGGGGCAACTCAAGGAAATAACAGCTAATGTTGAGCTAATCCTGGAGGCCGGTGGATTTCGCATGAAGCCGTGGTCTATTCAGGCCAAAGTGGGAAGCCAGAATCTAAAGATGGGAAAAAGAGTGGACCCTCAATTATGATCCTCCCAATCCAACTGTCCGAGGAGGACAATAAAGCATTGGGTCTTGGCTATGACCCTGAAGATGATAAGCTTCGCCTAATGGTTGCGGTGAACTTTTCTAAAAGGAAGAAGAAGATGAGGTTGGGAGAAAACCTTTCGAGGAATGAAGTGCGGCTACATGCACCAAACCCACTCACTCGCAGAGAGCTCCTGAGTCAAATTTCTGGGTTGTACGATCCCCTTGGCCTTGTGACACCTGCCAAGCAGAAGGGAACTATTCTGGTGAGAAGAGCCTTTCAGAAAGCAAAGGTGAAGCATGGCCTATCAGAAAATACATGGGATATACCCTTATCAGAGGGCCTTCGTGAAGACGCCATTTGCCTCCTTGAAGATTATGCCGTGCTGGGCCAATTGAGATTCACCAGATCTGTGACACCCCTTGACCGTGGCGGCGAACTATGCGGTATCACGTTCTCTGATGGCAGTGAGCACTCCTATGGTGCTGTGATGTACCTGCGGTGGAAATTTCATCAAGACGCGACCATACGACTTGTCGAGTCCAAGGCCAAGTTGACACCTTTGGACCATAAAGGAGATCCTGTCAAGGCTGAGGTCTGCGGAGCTGTTTATGCTGCCCGTTTAAAAAAGTATTTCCAAAAGCACTGTCGGATCCAGGTGAAGTGGTGGTACCATTTGGTCGATAGTCGGACTATTCTGGGGGCAATCCAGCGAGAAAGCTATGGCTGCCAGACATTCTTTGCCAATAGAATAGGGGAAATCCAAGGCAACACAAGTGTTCAAGACTGGTGGTGGATCCCTGGGTCGCTCAATATAGCGGACATCATTTCGAGAGGGGCAGGCCCTGAAGATTTAGATGAAGAGTCCGAGTGGCAGGTGGGCCCCAAGTTTCTGAAGCTTCCTGAGAGTGAGTGGCCAGTAAAATCCGCCAAAGATGTTGCTGTTGAAGCAAGAGAAAATATAATTTGGATCCAGAAGAGAGCTTTTGCAGCTGCTCTTACTTGAAATGGAGCAAAGAGAGAGGCCGAGCTGAGTTCCTCTTCGATCTTGATGGATCTACACAGACCACCTGCCGGGGCTTCAGTAGAGAAACTGTTGGACATCAAAAGGTTCAGTAGCCTAACAAGGTTGCTAAAGTCAGTAGCGCTGATCTGGAGGGCTGCAAAAAAGTTCCTACATGTTAAAGCCAGGCAGAAATTAAAGTGGGAGGCAGTCCAGTGGGCCGGTATTATTACCGTGACAGAGAGAGATGATGCCTTCAGAGATCTCTGTCGAGCAGCTCAGGAAGGAGTGACCTTCCCCAGCACTACAACGAACCAGTTGGTTGTGTACAAGGACGGGGCTAGCGGCCTGGTGATGTGCGGAGGAAGGATACAGCACTTCAAAGAGGATTGTTTGGGCGTTCCAATAACTCCCGTTTAATATCTAGCTGGGAGATCTTCTGGCACGGCAATGTTATCAGGAAGGGCATGAAGGTGTTGCTGGCACCCTGCTAAGAATGCGGCAAAAGGCTTGGGTTGTGCGAGGGAGGAGACTGGCTCAAACAGCGGTCAACCAATGCATCTTCTTCTGAACTGCAAAGGCTCGAGTATTCCAGCAAGTGATGGGTGATCTCCCTGTGGAAAGATCAAGGCCTGAATTGCCATTTCAGTTTACCTCAGTGGACTTGTTTGGACCGTACCTTGTGAGAGACGATGTCAAGAGAAGAGTGTCTATGAAGGTTTGGGGAGTCGACTTCTGTTGCATGGCGAGTAGGGCTCTCCACTTAGAACTGGTGAACTGGTGAAACACCAGTATGATATATAAATAAAACAATTTATATCATGAGAAAAGTTTGTCATAATGTTTTAATCCTTACCTGTTTTAATTTTATTTTTATACTTCATCTTAAGTTGTTGCCAAGTCTTTTTCTCCCCCGTCGGATTGCATCTAGAAGAACATGCATTTATTTTACTTTCAACAGCATTTTAACCTGCATATTGATAATGTTGATGAGCGTGCATTGGACGTGCATGCTCTTTTGTATAAATAAAATAATAAAATCGTATGCATTTACTCTTTCAGCAATTTTCTCCCGCGCTGCCTGTCTCTCCTTTGCTCCTTTACTTTTTCCTGAAAATGTGGTCATAGTCACCTTAAGTCTGCATTAGAACTTCTAATTCCAGTGGGGAAAAGAACGAAGACCTTTTTTTTTTTTCCAACGGTTGCCTGGAATCGTTGAATCTGAATCGTTGTTTCTGGATTCCATTGATGGTGGCCTTTTTTCTTGAGACACATGGTTAACTTGGGGAGAACTATCTCGGTGTTAATTAAACTAACTCAGAACAGCTGTTGTGAAACGGAAAACTTTGAGTTTCTCATCTCAGGGATTATCAACTCGAAGTTAACTCTGAAACTCAGGGTTTGTTGAACCTCTTTTGTGAAATGGACCGCAGGTATAAATGAATTATGGATATAAACAAACAAGTAAACAACAATTAATTAACAATTAATTCACATTTTATTTGAATTAACAATTAATGGATTAACAGATGAATTAAGAGGTTTGAATTAAACCAAGTCTGTGATTAATTCTAGCTGATAAAACATAACTAACTTTAAGTTGATTTAAGTTGATTCACTTCTCTAACCGCAAGTATTAAAAAAGTTATTTGGCACCATCAGAGTTTATTGAAATTTTATCTTCAGATAAATGTTAAAGTAAATGAATAACCTACAGTAGTTTTCAAAATAATAGCAGTCCAATGTGACGAACCAGATCAATCACTATTGACTATTCACGTTGTTAGCTTCCCATGCAGAGATCGAACGATGGCAATTAAATATGAGTGTTTCTGCAGATGTAACTAATTGATGCCTTCATGCAATTATTTTTTATTGTAAATACTCATCGGAAATGAGAGGAAAAGGGATTCGCAGAGGTGGGCTGCCCATCCTCTGAAGAAATTGTTTACAGACAGTATGGATGGGACCATACCATTAGGCGCAAGGAGTGAAGTCAAAACTGAAAATAGTTAAATGCAACAAAATGCATATCTGGAAAGCAGCGATGCTCACACTCAAGGTCAAGGTCATAGCTTATGCCATGTATAAAAAATGCTGTACCTACATGTTGGTAGGTCTGATGTTCTCACACATTTGAGAATGTTTTGTTGAATGAATATAATAATTACAAATATTACTGAAACACTGCTCATCTTAATTTGATTAGGCAGCAGAGTGGTGCATGTGGTTTGCATATCTTCCTACATCCAGGTAGTTCCGGGTTCAACTCTTAGCTCTATACGGAGGTAAATGAGTTTGGTCGAGCCCAAGGAAAATAATTGTTGGTGTCTTTTGTGAGTGGGCATTCCACCCAAAAGTGTATTTATTCTAATCCAATGGTTCCCTTAGTGTGTAATGTACAGAAACCTAAGAAAACCTATAGATATAAATTATTATACAAACCCAATTTCAGTATACTATAATAACCTGAAGTGGGCCAAGGGAAGCTGGTAAGTGACCTTTTATTAATGTAACTATCTTTCAGGCTGCAAATCTATGGTTCGGGTTTTACAATGAAAACACAAATATGCAGTAGTAAAACGCTTAATATAATACACAGGATGTATGATTACTGTCCCCCGTCACTATTAATGTATTCAATATTTCATCTTTATGCCGGAATATACCACAGCCAGCAATGGTATGAACCAGCTTTGGGCTGTAGCCCCTGGTGAGACTACCATGGTCTTAGATAATAACTAAAAGCAAAGGCCTTTAATGGAATTCACTTTTGTATTAAAGTGGTCTTCTTTCTAGGGCAAGCCATGTTTTAGCCATGCTATATTGCACAATGTACAGGATGTGCTTCCTTATTTGCTTCTTTCTTGATTCTTTGTCTATAATCATGGGGTGACATTTTGACTGGACAAATACTAAGCATTTCTCCTATTGTTGGAGTGCTGTTTCTCATCGGGGATTTGGCCGATCTTTCAAAGGTTATGTTACCCCCCCCCATCAGGCAGCTATAAATGATCCAGTCCAAATCTTTGAAAAAATGTGCACACTGCTCATCAAATAATTTGCTTAGCATAGATTAATACCTATCTGTCATGCCAATAATAACAACAGAGACACTGCCTTTAGGTCTCTTGACGTGGAATCAACCTCTCTTTAAGAGACATGATGTGATAGATGCAACAACATGTGATAGATGCAAAAAAGTTGTCATTCCTCATGTGTCAGGTCACAGAAGAATTTTTAACCAACTAACTTTGCTGTTGCTTAAATTTTTTGCATCCCAAAAGTGTGAAAGCATTCCTGGTTGGGGCGTTCATTGAAATGACATCCTACACCATCCCCTCAGACTGGTGCTGTGCTATCTACTCTTTGAGCATGACGTGTTTAAGGCTGCCCGGATGAAAGCAGAAACCGATGAATAGGATATTCCCAGGAAACTCATGAACTCTTTCCATTTAGGCCTTCAAACAAGGGCTTTTTTAAGGTTACAGTTAAGTACCAATGTCTTGAGCTTCCCTTGCACTGAGCATGTGAAAATGCTCTTACTTTCATGATGAAATATTGTGTTGACTTCTGTTCACTTTTTTTCAACAGTTGGGCACCCCAAGTAATAAAGTAAAATCCAACTACAATCCGTCTTCAAAGCTCTTGCAACCCTGTCTTTCTTAAAGATGACAAGTCACTGTATATAATAATGATAATTATTTTGGTTTATAGCACCTTTCTCTACACCCAAAGTATTTAACACAATAAAGCACATTACAGTGGAACCTCAGGATACGAATGCCCTGGAATACGAAAAATCCGGGATACGAAAATACCTTTCTGATTTTTTTGCTTCGGTTTACAAAAATTAATTCACTTTACGAAAGTTTGTTGATCTTACCAAAACTTGTTTTTTTCGGAATTTTCCGGATTTATCGTATTTTAAGGTGCATGGTAAAACTTACGGTATACAAAAAATCCAATGGAAGCAAAAGAGTGAGTTTAGATTAACTTTATTCCACTATTTAACAATACACTCACTGTATTTTTTATCCCTCTTCTCCCACAAATCCATCTTCAGCATCTGACTTGGACAGCTGGGTAATTTCGCCGTCAAACATGCCGGGTTCCCTGTCATCATTGTCGGCCGTTAGTCTCGTTGTCCGTCGACTGTTCAGCAATGATGCCGGCTTTTGTGGAAGCTCGGACAAGAGCTTTCACTCTGGGCATTCTGGGCAGCTGGGCACATACCTTAGCCCAGGGATCCACAATCCAATCACATATGGTGGCGTAACTTTCTCGGTGCTCGGCAAAAATGTTGCAGTGCAGCATACCAGTAGGATACCTACTGGGGGCATGGCGGAAGTGTACGTATGACATAATGTTCTCTGATTGGTTTATCACTGCCAGTTTAAATGCTGTACTGCACTTCGCTGTGTATTAAAATTAAGAAACTTTTAAAGAATTTTAACTCAATATACATTCTATTTCAGGTTTTATTATTACATTACAGTATTAAATGTGCAGAACAGTGGGTTTTTTCTATTGTATGAGGGGTCTTCGGGGTCAGTGGAACGAATTAGCCAATTTACATGTTAAAAGCTGCTCAGGTTACAAAAGAATATGGCTTACAAAAATCCTTTTGAAACGAATTAATTTTGTATCCCCGGGGTTCCACTGTATTTCATTCACTTCACACTCATATTTTATCGTTTCTGCCCACAGCTACACTGGGGTAGGTTGATGGAAACATGGCTTCCAATTCACACCAACTGCCTCTCAGACAACCGGAATTATTTGGCAAGACTTTGTTTGGGAAAACAGTAAATTCAGGAATAAAAGTAGACAGGTGTGCAAGTTCGTTGATATTGGCATATGTTCACTAATCTGAAGGACAACTCTATGAAAGGACCACCCATGCTGTTCTGTGGAGAGAATTGTACAGTACAGTAAACAAGACAGGGCCTTTAAATGGGCTTTATCGGACCACTGGCCCGGCTGTCTGGTGCGGATGCCAGCCTGATCTGATTTAAAAAGCAGCAGTACGTCAGCACATTTATTGACTACAGCTTTGCTTCTAACATGGTCATCCCCCACAAACCGGGACTCCAACCCACACTATGTGACTGGCTCCTGGAGATACTGACTTGCAGGCCACATTCTGACAGGATTGAAAACAGACCTTCAGCCACCACCACAAGAAAAATTGGCATCCCCCAAGGTGCGCCATCCTACTGGTTCTGCTCAATAAATTAGATTATGACCAAAAAGTTGATTTAGTAATTTCATTCAAAAGTGAAACTTGTTTATTATATACAATCATTACACACAGACTGACATATTTCAATGCTTAATTGTTATAATTTTGATTGGTGGAACTGAAAACTATAGAAAATCCTAATATTAGCATTTCAAAAAATCTGAATATTACTTATGGCTAATACAAAAACGTTTTTCAGGGCTCTTTTTTGCCGGAATTACTGCAGCAATAAGGCCTCGCATGTAGTTTCTGTCTGTGGCATTCCTCGGGTGTTAGGAGAGCCCATCTTCCCCTCTTAGTGGCCTTCAGCTCTTCTGCATTGTTGGGTCTGCCATATCGCGTTTTCCAATACCCCACAGATTTTCTATGAGGTTGAGGTCAGGCAGTTTCCTGGCCAATTAAGAACCGGGATACCATGGTCCTTAAACCAGGTACTGGTAGTTTTGGCACTGTGTGCAGGTGCCAAGACCTGTTGGAAAATGAAATCTGCATCTCCATAAAGTTGGTGAGCAGCAGAAAGTAGGAAGTGCTCTAAACTTCCTGGTAGAGAGCTGCAATTACCTTGGACCAACACCAGCAGATGACATGGGACCATAAGCAACGTGGATTCTGTGCCTTTCACCTTTCCTACTTTGGGACCTTGTTTTCTAAAGTGATGTGATGGTTTCGGGTGCCATGTCATCTGCTTGTGTTGGTCCACTGTGTTTTTTTGATGTCCAAGGTTAGCTGCCTCCCAAGAGGACAACACCATCCAAGTATGCAGAAGACACCACAATGACTGAACACATCGCTGACATAGACAAAACAGCATATCGAAGGGAGCTGGCCATTGTGGTGTAAAAACAACCACCCTCAACACAGAAAACACTAAGAAGATGTCAGTAGACATCAGGAAGGAGAGGAAAAGTAATCGCCCACTGTTTATCCAGGAGCTTGAAGTGGTGAGGGTGAGCAGCTTGAAGAATTTGGGTGTCCTCATCAGTGAGGACCTCAGTTAGACACATAATATCACCCAGATGGTAAAGAAGACTCATAAGCGGCTGTACTTTCTGAGTAGAAGCTGAGGAAGTTTTGCATGTCACCTAAGATCTTTAGCAACTTCTACAGCTGCATTGTGCGTAATACCAGAATGGTACGACAGCTCCACCGCGATGGACCCCATTCACCTTCAGAGAGTGGTGACAACTGCTGAGATGATCACCATGCCTTTACTCCCGTCTCTTCAGTCTATCTAATAGTGCACAGGAGTCCACAAAAGACCTGCCTTCATCCTCAAAGACCCTACAAATAATATTTCACACTGCCTAAGATTTAAGTTACTCTAGTCTCGCTGTGAATGCGTTTGCATTATGTGCTGCAGAGCGAGGCCAGCTACAGTAAATTAGCAGAAATTAGCGCTAATTTGCAAAAGTTTTGCATTTTCACAGCCCTTAGTTTGATGTAAGACAACATCAGTAGCATTATACCACACTTCTCCTATGCAGTCCATGTTTATGTCATGGTACTGATTTCATCATGTTTGGCATGTTCTTTGCAAAAACGAACACTTTTGCGCAATTTATATGTCAGTAATATGACTGATGAGTTCTCAAGTTTAATTGTTGGGATCAAACATTGTGCCATGCCATATCTAATTACAGTATGAGAGTGAGCTTGATCAACCAAAAATATTTATTTAATGGAAAAAATGAAAGTAAAAGATGAAACGGCTCACACTTTAAACGAAGAAAGAGACTGGAAGTAGGCAAGATCCTGTGGGTTGGCAGCCATGTAGCTGTGAAAACTGTTACTAAAGAACTGCCAATTGGATACTATTATGTGGTCCAAAAGGTATTACCCTTAGTTATGTGCAGCACAGGTTTCCACTTCCATTTGCGGTGTGGTGTGTAGTGTGGTGGACCCGGTTATGGCCATTTCTGTCAGTGCCTATAATGGTATTTATTTTACTTTTATAAACTACAGTCACTTTTGCCGCGTTTTCATACAAATAAAATTATATCTTTGTAAGTCTCTACTGTGCAAGATTCATTCTTGACGGCTGCGTGCATTACATTTTCCCAGCTGGCATGCCGTTCCATGTTTTGGTTGCTTCATTCTGGGCTTGCTGCTCATGACACGAGATAACCGTTGGCCTGTGAACAGCACCTGGCTTGCATTTAGCTAGTTTTTTTTCTCTCTGAATACAAACAGCCTGTATGGGTTCAAACCCCTGTAATAGCAGTGTTAGTCAAGGTTAATGAGGGTAATATGCAATGTAACATTAAGGTGTGTGTGTTTTTATTGTTACATGTATTTATTTATTGTCATGGCTCTACGGTGTGCATGGAATTTAGTGGGTTGGTGGCTTCTCCTACTCATAAAATGTCTGCTTTTGTATTATGTAATTGATTTTGTATTTCTTGGTCACAGGTGTTAGGGTTTAGAATTTTGCTAAATGTATGGCAGGGCTGAAAAGGAATGTTTTAGATCTTACTTACAAGTCCTGCCTTTAAATAGCAACTGGGTGTTACCCATTTCCTTTGCTGGCTCAAATGATGCAACCACACACGAACTAATGAATTACAAGTTTACTGGAAATCAGGAAGCCTTCCAGAAAATACAAGCAATTTTTCAATAATTGCCATCAGCCTGTGAGGTCTTTATGTGCAATTCTCTTACATGTTAAGACTGCAGGTGTGGTGGATGGGATTTCCCCCCTTGAATCAAAGACAAATGCTAGCACTAAAATGTTATTCCAATGGAAGCGCCATTGGAATAACATTCAAAGCCCAAAATAATTTATGTGATGTGCTTGCCCACTTCCTTTTTCTTCTGTTGTTTATGTTTTTGGACAGTCCGCCAATGTTCTGGGTTCACAAAAGTTCATTGAGCATGAGCGCCATTTTGTATGTGACATGTATGCCTAAGAAAAATAGAATAGAAATATAAGAAATCAACAATTTAAATATAAATAACATTTGTGTACCACACAGTATGAGGGGCACGCTGATGCAAAGTTTTTATGTTTTGTTTCTTTTTGCCAATAAAATGTATATAATAGTAAAGTGTGTTTTTCTTCTTATTGTAAAGTTTTACTGTCATTGCCATCCATGCAGTTTTTTCTGCTTGTCCAGTTCCAGAATCTCTGCAGAGAAGCCCACTCTAACCGTACGACAGAAGGGACGCTGAGCTATGAGACAAAGTGTGTCCTAGGTCTAACCTTTGGTCTCCTCCTGGTCGGGAATGTCCAAATGTGTGCCATGGACACAAGAGAGGCATCTAAAAGTAATGCAAAATAGATACTGGACCCTCTTCAGTTGGCTTTTTTCAATGTAAAGAAGCAGCAGCTCTACTCAGATCCCATTCCGGTTACCTAAGCCCGCCACCCTGTCTGAAAGTGTGTATCCTCTCTGCATCCTTTATGCATTCTGCACACTGCATCTTAGTATGGTATGGTCTTCACACCTTGCCCCTAGTGCGGACCACACTGGTATACAAATGCCAATGAAGTGTCAGTGGTCGGACCAGTCTTCGGCACAAATTGGCAGCCGTGGTTACCACAGTCTACCGCAGGGCAGCTTTAGCTACAGATGTAGATCAACACCACCGGTGTGTGGCTGTGGAGTGAATGAATAATGGTTGTCTAGAAGGTATTGAGGCTTACCAAAAATGGTGTTCCAAGCCCTTGCTTAAGCTACCAGAGAGGCTGTATGCTTCTTGGGCTGTTGGTACCTGTCAAATGTGTTTGAGGTCCTACAAGTTTGTAAATCTCTGTAGAATCCCTTATGCTCCCCCCACCACTCGTGTCCACTTTGGGGTTTGGGGGTTACCGCCATGACTGGCCCCAACCACCTTGCGACCACAGCCTCTGAATGTAAAGTGTGAATGTGTCAGGAAGGGTATCTGGCGTAACAAACTAACCCAAATAAATCACGCAAGTGTCACCCCTTATGAAAGAAGGCAAAAGGCATGTACTAGTGCTTTCTTTTCTTTTCTTACTAGAAGTCTTGGTCAGTTCAAAGTTTAATATAGACTGTCTGCCTCCCAGACTCATAGGGAAACATGACTCCACTGCAGCTTGATTGCCAAACCACCTGTCTCCCAATTTACCTCTGTGGTAATAGAATACAGAAGGCACAAACTTGTTTACATAGTTCAGCATAGACTGAAAACATGGCATGGCCTTATCGAGTCTGCCTATCTCAAGTGGAACAGTACTTCTGAGTTTACTTCATCTCCGTTGGGCATCTCTGTGTGTCTCTTTGCATGTTTTCCCGTGCGTGCGTGGGTTTTCTCTTGGTTCTCCAGTTTCCTCCCACATTCTAAACACGTGCATGTTAGGTTAACTGGCAACTCTAAATTGTCCATTAGAGTGGGAATGTGAGTGTGAATGTTTGTATGTCTGTCCTGCGATTGACTGGCGACCAGTCCCCAAAGTCCAAAGTCCCCGCCTCCCGCCCAAAGTCAACTGGGATAGGCCCCAGCATACCCGCAACCCTAATGAGGATAAGCAGTATAGAAAATGGATGGATGGAAGTTACATTTTTTAATTTGATTAACATATATGCATTATGGCAAGCCACAGTGTACCTCCTCACATAGTCACACAGATTATTTAATAACTTTATTCTGCCCTGAGCACATCATCAGTGCCTTTCATATTGCATATACTGCATGTGACTCCAACTCACAAACTTGTCTTTAGTCTCTTCAGCTTCAGAATGGAATGGAATGGTACTTCCTCATTGTTGGTACCGCGAGTTGCATTCAGGGATGCTCCGAGCACATCAACAACAATTAAAGTATGCCCGGGAATCCAAAAAACCAACTTAAAGCATGTGAATTCAACTTAAGTTATGTGGCGTCTTTGAACGCAATTCCTTATTGTTCAGAATAGCAAGATAAAAGAGTGATTCAAATGCTACTATTAAAGAAACTAGTGTTAAGTAAATTGATTTTTAGTCGCGTCATTAGCTTAATTTAGTTTTTAGTTCATTTGGAGTTGTTAATACATACAAAAATATATAATCCTGTGCTGTATTTATTTCGTAAACATACAGTAAAAATGTGCGTATTTCGGACATAGTTGCAATGGTAATTAATCATCATAAATTCATTTGAAAACATATTAATCTGATTACAATGATTAATCATTAGACAGCCCTAGTTATTTCACTAGCTATGTCCTTAAGCATAAGCATACAATTTGATCTATAGCTTCCCTCCTGAATCAGAGCTATGAAAAGTGAAGCAGATGCTGAGCTTCACGGTAAAGTAATTACAAAATAACCCACATTCTTCTCAGCCTAGTCTATACGTTCACAAGTATTGGTGCAGCATTAAAAGGGCATCTAACGCTCTGCTACTCCATGGTGTCTGAAAGGTTTTGGGAGTTTTTGAAATGTTTTTTTTTCTATCTTCTCACTTAAAGTTAGCAAAGGCTGACTCAAGTGCTCTTGGCTTAATATTTGTTGGTTTACCTTCTAATAAAATTCTCCCTGCTGGCCTCCTCAGTCTTTAGAGTCACTGCACTTTGAGCGTATGGCCAGTCGTGGCAAAAAATTACAGTAGTTCATCGATAACAACAAGAAGGGTATGCCGGGTATGCAATTAGAGTCGTCACTTGCTAATGATGGTTCATCCTTCCCTCATTCTATCAAAAATGCATTACTAAAAGGCAGCTGTTTCGTTGTTGACTATTGACTATTTATTTGATTATTATTATTAGAAACAAGCTGTAGGTAGTATTTTGGCCACTTGGCATCGGTAATGTTGCAGATTAGATTACCTTGACACAGCATGTAGTCAGCCAATGGCATGTCTGAAACAACACAGTTCTCCTCCCATTTCGTGTGGAATTGGTAAGGTTTTGGCTCTTACTTTGTCCATCTTCCCCACTCTGTTTGAAACACTTTAAATTAGGAATGAGAAAATTGGAGAGGCCAACTAGCTCAGTAGCTTGCTATACAAGCGGCAGCTGTCTCTTGGGTCCCTACAGCGAGCCCGTAGCATGTGCATTACATTTGAGCAATGAAAGAAAACTAGGAGTTACACAGAAAAGTTAATAAAAAGGTTAAAAAAAAAGAAAAATAGGAGCGTAGAAGTGTAAAAATCGGGGTGTCATTTTATGACAACAGGACAATGGTAAAAATAGTCATAAACAGGTTGTATGTTCTAACTACAAAAATATTTTATTTACAGAAATTCCTTATCGTGGTCTGGTATGGAGCCAATTAGCTGTGAAAAACAAGGGATAACTGTAGTGCAGGGAGACCAAACAAGTCATGTTTTCACATCCCGTCCTGGCTATTCTGTTTTTAATTATTTATTTTCTTAGAAAGTCTTGAAAATGTCCTGTTTTTCATAGCTCTTTATTGCATTATTAAACTGACTGGCATTAAACTGACACAACCGTGTGGCGTGTTGGCAAAAAGCTGCAAAAGTCCAAAAATAAAAGAAAACAAGCCTCCTCTTAGATGAATGAATGAAAATCCTCATGACAATACATCAGCTGCCTTATTCTGTGCTAAACGGCTAACATAAAGCATATAACAAAGCCGTGTGGTGAAACAGTCAGACGTGAAGTGGTTTGAACAGACAAAAACACTTACGCCGACGGATGCTTGGCCATTTACATCATATATAAAATTCATCATTTAGTTTGATGTCCTTTGAGGCTGGAAGGTGATGTAATGATGTGTGACAAGCGATGTACCCAGTAACACCGCTGCTTAGACATGATTGTGGTTCTGTGTAGAAGAAAAGCTTGCTGTTACATCACAGCCTGGGCAGAATCTGAAAGGCTTGCTCAGAGACACATTTTTATTAAATAGGCACCTAAGATGAAAATAACTTGCTTGTTTAATTTCAGAACCAATTCCATTTGTATATATATATATATTTATATATCTATAGATAGATATAGATATATAGATATATATATATAGATATAGATATATATATCTATATATATAGATATATAGATCTATATATAGATATATAGATATATAGAGATATAGCTCTCACCTACGGGAGAGCTTTGACCATGTTCCGAGGGAGACAGCGGACATTGAATCCGAGTGGGCGATGCGGCCGATCGGAGCTGTGGCCGTAAGGTGGTCGGTGCCTGTCGTGGCGGTAATCCCAGAACCCGTTGGTGGACACCAGTAGTGAGGGATGCCGTCAAGCTGACGAGAGTCCTATCAGGCCGTCTTGGCCCATGGGACTCTGAAGGCAGCTGACAGGTACTGGAAGGCCCAGCGGTCTGCAGCTCTGGTGGTCGCTGAGGCAAAAACTCGGACATGGGAGGAGTTTGGAGAGGCCATGGAAAAATGACTTCTGGATGGCTTCAAAGAGATTCTGGAGCACAATCCGCCATCTCCGGCGGGGAAGCAGTGCACATTCAACACCGTGTATGGGAGGGACGGTGTGCTGCTGAACTCGACTCAAGATGTTGTGGACGTCGGGGTTACTGCCCCTGGACTGGAAGACCGGGGTGGTGGTCCCGCTTTTCAAAAAGGGGGACCAAAGGGTGTGTTCTAACTATTGTGGGATCACACTCTTCAGCCTTCTCGGTAAGGTCTATTCAGGGGTTCTGGAGAGGAGGATAGTCGACTCTCGGATTCAGGAGGAGCAGTGTGGTTTTCGTCTTGGTCGTGGAACTGTGGACCAACTCTATACTCTTGGCAGGGTCCTTGAGGGTGCATGGGAGTTTGCCCAACCAGTCTACATGGGTTTTGTGGACTTGGAGAAGGCATTTGACCGTGTTCCTCGGGGAATACTGTGGGGAGTGCTCCGGGAATATGGGGTATCAGACCACCTAATCCAGGCGGTTCGTTCCCTGTATAACAAGTGTCAGAGTTTAGTTCGCATTGCCGGCAATAAGTCGGACCCGTTTCCAGTTAGGGTTGGACTCCGCCAGGGTTGCCCTTTGTCACTGATTCTGTTCACTACTTTCATGGACAGAATTTCTAACCGCAGCCAGGGCGTTCAGGGGTTTCAGTTTGGTGGCCGGAGGATTCGAGCTCTGCTTTTCGCAGATGATGTGGTCCTGTTGGCTTCATCGAGCAGTGACCTTCAACTCTCACTGGATCGGTTCGCAGCTGAGTGCGAAGCGGCTGGAATGATAATCAGCACCTTCAGGTCCGAGACCATGGTTCTCGCCCGGAAAAGGGTAGAGTGCCATCTCCGGGTCGGGGACGAGGTCCTGCCTCAAGTGGAGGAGTTTAAGTACCTTGGGGTCTTGTTCACGAGTGATGGAAGGATGGAATGCAAGATGGACAGGCGGATTGGTGCAGCGTCTGCAGTGATGCGGACTCTGCACCGATCTGTCGTGGTGAAAAGAGAGCTGAGCCAAAAGGCAAAGCTCTCAATTTACCGGTCGATCTACGTTTCTACCCTCACCTATGGTCATGAGCTTTGGGTAATGACCGAAAGATCGCGGGTACAAGCGGCCGAAATGAGTTTTCTCCGCAGGGTGGCTGGGCTCTCCCTTAGAGATAGAGTGAGAAGCACTGTCATCCGGGAGAGACTCGCTGTAGAACCGCTGAGAGGAGCCAGATGAGGTGGCTCGGGCATCTGGTTAGGATGCCTCCCGAACGCCTTCCTTGGGAGGTGTTCAGGGCACGTCCAACCGGTAGGAGGCCTCGGGGAAGACCCAGGACACGCTGGAGAGACTATGTCTCTCAGCTGGCCTGGGAACGCCTCGGCATCCGTTGGGGAGAGGGACCGCTGGGCTTCCCTGCTTAGGTTGCTGCCCCCGCGACCCGACCTCAAATAAGCGAAAGAAAATGGATGGATGGATATATGTGTATGCTGTATACATATATATATATATATATATATATATATATATATATATATACACTGTACACACAACTTAAACAGAATAGTGCATGTAACAAAGATAACAATAGCATACCAGCAAAGTCATTCATCGCCATTCTCTTGGGGAAGTCTTGCCCGTCAGTGTCAGAAGTGAACAATGTCTTAATTCCTTCATTGCAAACGTTGGCCTCTCTCTCCCTTCCGGTGCTACTCTTGGTGTCCTCCTTCCTGGCAGCCAATCCACGGCCATCCATTCATCTTCTATGCTGCTTATCCTCAAATGTATTGCCTCTTACTTGAAAGCAGCATAATGTCAATTTCTTTGTGTATTTTCTATGATGGAAGCAGCGGCCATTCCAAGGCAAGCTCAGCTTCCCCTAAAATGTAACATGTACTGCGGAGTGTACATTTCATTGACTAAATATGGGCAAGAATACCTTCATACTTTGTAACTGACACAGCTTCCTTTTCAATCATCCCCACAGCGCACATAGTTTTTACACTGAGCGTGTACTGACTTTGATGGAGAAATGTAGAGTGGGTTGGATAAATGCTGGTCTTTGTCCCGTACGCTCAGTGGTAAAGTGCTGAGAAGGTTTTATGTATTTGTATTTTATATATTTGTCTATATTTTATTATTTTATTATTTATTTGTATATATTAATATTTTGACTTTCTACACATAAAATTACAACATTTTTTTGAATTTGTGCTGTTTTTTTCTTATTTTTCAATTTTTTTCAACTTTTCTTATAATTATGAGTTTATTCCTGTAATATTTATTTTCCTGATATTATAACCTTTTACACAACTTAATTTTCCAAAAAAATATTTGGCTAGATGGTTTTATTTATTTATTTTTTGGTTAGATTACAACTTTTTTCTTTTAATATTTTTACTTAATTTTTTGTAAAATTACTGCTAATTTTTCCATTGTTGCTGTTTTCTTAAAGTTTTTTTGTTAAATTGTATTTTTAGATTGTGCCATGGGCAAATAAATCACTCAGACCACAATTTGAACACCCATGCAAGATAAAATTAAAATAACATTTTACATTTCATTATGGTGGTAATTGTACTTGTTGCTCACTGTAAACTGCAGCGTTTGAGTGACAGTCAGAAAAGCAGTCAGCAAACAATGAGAAAGGTGGCGTCTGTGTTTTTTGGTTGTTTTCTGAACATTTCGGACGTCATGATGGACTATCTTAGTAATAGCGTTTTCTGAAATACTTATTTAAACAATTACTAGTAGTTCTGATGTACTGTAGAGGAGATGATTAGAATTTAGCCACGTGCTAGCCGCACCAGGGTTCAAAGTTTGAGAAAAAGTAGCGGCTTGTACACCGGAAATGACGGTAATCTGCCCATTGCCTTCAGAGATAGGAGTGCTTGTTCAATTGTCACTTTAACAACTTTAGCAACGGGGCAGTTTCTGAGGCCCGCTAGCAGGCGTACAGTAAAGTGACCACGCTCCAAAAGGTCTATTATTTTAAATTTATCAAAATACCTTCTTTAGTAATTTCAAAAAAGTGAAATGATGGCAAAAATGAAAATGGATTCAATACATTCAATAATTGTCTGCACAGAGGTACGGCTCTGACACGAAAACAGGGCGATCCGAATGTATCTTTCCCTTCATTTACTCTCCCTGCTTGTCTTTATTCCCACTAGTATCGCAACACCACTTAATCACATTTCCTTCCCATTGCCTTTTGCCAGCGCTTCAGTTCTGTAATGACGATCCCAGATGTGGCTTAATAAATACTCTGTGGCCTGATGATTGAACCTGAACTCCACTTAGGGAAGTTCACTGGTTTAAAGACACCAAAAAATGAGCCTGCCCATTCTGACATGAGAGATGTTTATGCTCTTCAAGAGTAAAGCGTACAGGAGGCTTGTGTGGCTGGGATAGTACCATACTCTCTGCATGCTTAGAGAATATGGTTTGCATTAGGGACACTTCATATTTCATGTCTTTTTATCAAGAAGATGGTGAGAAGTCAGGGATGAATTACGCGAGTGTGACCACAAGCTAAAAATACGGTAACGTGCCACAGCTAAAGCTATAGTAATACGCCCATTGCATGGATTGGAATGATTTAGTGCAGATCAACACCAGCAGCATCAGCATGCCTAAAAGCATCCTTGTCTATTCACATGGTCCTGCATTGTATAAGCCTGATGGATCGCCTTTAATGCTTGTCAGGAGTGGCAGATGCTGAATCACGTGAGAGTCGTTTTAGTGACCTGTTAGACAAAAATGTTGCTAACTGTAAAAAGCAATGGAGCAAAGGAGAAGAAGAAAGAAAAAGGCAATATATTAGAAAATGCAGCTGTAACTGTGCTTCAACAGCTGCTGTCTACGTCAATCCAATTCTCAGCACAAGTTATGTCAGTGTGTAAAGAAAAATTGGCAAGAGTAAAATGTATTTGTACATTAAAGCATGCCAATGATAATCTCTCCATCACTGGCAATTGCTGTAAGACTGCAAGGGAAGCTCAGCTTCCCTTAAAATGTCCAAAGAAGAAAGTGGTGAAATACATGATATACTGTTTTGTGTACATGTCATACTTCATTGACTAAATATGCACTACAGGAGAAAAACTTCATCTTTTGCTCAGAATCAGCTACTTATAGCTGACGCAACTTCCTTCTCAATCGTCCCTGCAGCGCCATGGTGCCTTTTTTTGTTGTTTTACTCTTTTGTACTGACTTCGATGGGGAAGCGTAGAGTATAAATACCGGGTTTTGTCCAGCTCATCAGACCCTCTGCGTTTCTGGGGGTGTACGGGACAGGGGGTGGCCCCCGATACTCGGCTTCTGCATGATGATTGGATGATTTGTCTCAGGCGGAATCCTTTTTTAAAGACAATGAAATGAGCGAATCAGCAGTTTCCCAAGTTTTTTATTTCGTCGTTTTGAACTGATCTGGAGACTTTACCGGTCCCCTCTGACTTTGTCTTTGTTAAAAAACACTAGGAATGGATAGAATGGTTAGAATTTACATATGAATAAATAAACACATTTATGATGTAGGCCGGAGAAAAATGAGCTTCTTTTCCTTGAATGACCAGCAGCCCCCACTGCTATCCATGCCCATAATTTTGATTGCTTTATTCCTTTATTCTACCAAAAATTCATATGTCTGCCTCTGTAAGACCCCTTTGATATTATCCATCCATTCTTTATGCTCATCAGGGTGGCGGGGGTATGCTGGAGCCTATCCCAGCTGACTCCAGGTGAGAGGTGAGTACAGCCTGGTTACCTGCAACTTATTTTTCCTCATTTTGAAAGCCTCACAATTACCTGTAGATAATATGCATACAATTTGCATTGGGCAGTAGTACTGGAATATCAGCCGCAACCACTACATTTAAAGAGAAAAAAAGATGTATAAGTCACAGGTATTCACGTTTTAACACATAGTGAATACATAGTGCATAAAAATGTTACAGAGAAATATTTTTTATGACGGTCAAATAATTAAACATTTAAATCAAATTGAACACAGTTTTCAAATGAATTAATCGACATTTGCCACTGTTGCATTTTATGAACAGAAATATAAATGACGTGTGGCGTTCAAAGACGCTATATAAATTAAGTTGAATTCATCCTTTGAGTGTAGATGATTTCCAAGCACACTTAAATACAGCAAATTGTACTGCCACCCTAAGAGTTATGTTACTGAGAGAGAAGGATCTGCTTAGGGTTTTTCATTGTCTTTCTGTTTCTTTAGAAATGTACATGCTATTTTTGACAGCCATAGTTTTTTTCAAACACTGCAATCAAAGCGTGAGAAAAAAGTAGTGTTTTTTTACACCGGAAAATACAGTAGTAGTTCAGTTTGTAATGACTTTGACCCTAGGGCTAGTTTGGGCCCAGCATTAAAGCGCAAACATTGCCAAAGTACCCTTGAGCAAATGAATCTGTTAATCCAACTGCAGTTGGGCACCCCTTTATTCTTTACATATCTCCCCAGAACAGTGTGAAAAAGAATTTACCTCTGGGATCAGTTAAGCGATTTTCTCCACTGAGTGTATATTTTAGGTTGACATCTAGGGTTGCCAACTCAACTTGTCATGATGAAAACAAATATATATATGTATATACAGTATATATAATATCGCAATGTGAATAATGATGACAATGAAGAATAGGAGTGTAAAGGTTACTGTAGGTGTGTTATTTCATGTCTACAGGGCTCTAATAATATTTAAAAAAGCATATTTAGAAAGTCAAACAGTTTTTCTATGCTCTAACTACAGAACTATTTCATTTATTGAAATTGAGTCCTATATTGCGTAAATAAATTGTCGGGTCGCGAACCAATTAACCGCTATAAATGAGGGATGACTGCACAGGGAAGAAACTTGATGAGGCCATTGTGGATGGGGCTTCTCGGCTTAGCGACCAAGCCCTGACTACCGTCCACATTGAGTTGGATGATAGCGTATCCAAATTAAATATATATATATATAGTGGGACAGACTGCTGAAACAATCTTTCACTTGGTGATACAAGCACCCATTTTGGCACATATGTGCAACAGAACCTACTTATTTCGAAAAGTACGTTATCATACATGACAATGCAGTACAGAGATGTAGTACAGAAACTGTCTTTCTTGTGATGCATAATGCATGCTGATTGCTTCTTTTATTCCTTGCATTTGCAGGTACAGAGTTGTGTGCATTTTAGGGTGTTGCGATAACATTTGCAGGGTCCCCGACATTCAACTGTGCAGCGACACTTTGTCGTATGCTTACAAGACTGAGCAGTGGGTGGGAGAGTTGACCAGAGAACTTCCCAGACTTCACCATTCTTTTGCCAGCCCCAGTTGGCTGGGCTTTCTTATTGCATGTTGCACACTGTTACCTGGCCCCATGTGTAGGCAGCTTGGAAGGCAGATCATTTGACGTGAAACATAGATGCACTTACTTGTTGGTGGAATCGTAAAACCTTTGCTTCTGAGCAATAAAGTGCAGTCTTGCCTCATCAACCTTAGTTGCATTGCTGTGCTTGTCATACATGGTTAAGACAAACTTCTCAAGGACGTTGAGGTCAGCATCTTCAATAGTAGGTGGGTGCTGACTAAGCTCCCTGAAGACCGGGGCTCCCTTCAGGACAAAACTATGTTTGCCATGCAGTTACCTTGCCCCCGCCTCGAAAGGATGACACAACATCACAACCAGTTAAGGCGTGAAAAAACAGCACGCCACTAGCTTTCTCTGGACAAAGATTCTCCACCAGGTCATGGACAGGGAACCACCTAATGTACTGTCCCTGGCCAAATTCTACCCACATCATTTCCGAGCCCGCATCTTTGAGAGTTGCAAAGGCGTTGACTGCAATGACAAAAATATCTGTGTCACATGCTTTGATCAACACAGATGTCGTCTGCTGCTTGGCTACATGATGAGCATGTGTGGATATCCTGGAGTCAGCTTCTTCGTGGTTGCAAAGACTCAGTTCTGTAAAGCCTGATCGTTCATCCAACGCTGTTTTATTTAACTAACACTACAACTAATAAGTAGACATCTAGTAGAGATGTATGAGGGGCTTATTAGATATTAGGATACTTAAGTATAGTACTGTGTATAATTATTTTACCAATACTACAGTAACCACGTACAACTACAGCTAGTAGACTACAAGCCGCGTTGAACCCCATGATGAGTTTCACAGCAGTGATGTCACCACTTCGCCCTGGTTGTGCTTTGGCATCACTCTATTGAAGCAATGAAAAACGTAATCAACATAAGTAACAATGGACATTTTTTAAACAGACCAAACATCTTAAAACACACGTTTTCCTCAAAAAACACCAATTTTCAACAAGGATTTTTTAAGTTTGACTAGGCTGCCAACATATTGAAAACTGCCAGCCATTTTGGATTTTTAGTTGTATAACGTACTTTTCTTCAAACATACATCCTGAACGTCATTTGTGCCAATTTTGGTGCTTGTATCACCTAGTGAAAAATTCTTATGAAAAAAAATAGTTAATCTGCCCCGCAAATATATATTATAAATGATTGATGTTTTGTGGTTGACTATGGCATATTGTTAGTCAAAATAAGTTATATGTAGTATTCTGCTCACTAAGAATCACTGATGTTATGAGACATGATTGTAGATTACATAACCTTCCATGCTGCATGAAGCCTAGCGACTGAGTCGCTACTGAGTCAGCGGAGCTGAGCCGACATGCCATGGCTGAGATAGAGTAAAAAAAGGTGCATGTAAACATTGGTTGCAACCCGCTATAAAAAAAAGAAGAAGAAGACTACATCTACATTCTTATTCAGCAGTCAGTCAGTAGATGGACCGATAGCAGCTTTCTTTATCTGCAAGAGAGCAACACAACCTTTTATGTTTTGTTTGATAGGGTTTATTGTATCTGTATTTCTATTTATTGATTTATACTATAGTCTTTGTGAACAGAAACGACACATACGCCGGTGGCACTACGTGCATTGCATACGTTTCACATAGGATCAGTTACCAGTTATCGCTCTGGACCTTTGTGGCCGCTTATGAGTCATTATAGTGCACGGATCCCGCGGGGAATGCGGGTACAGTATGTGTCAACAACACGATTGCTGCACAAATTCCAATATGTCCTCTCTTTTTTTTTTTTAACAAGTTTTGCAATCTTGGCGGTATATTTATTAAGCCAAATTGAGCAATGTTTTGATTTGATTATTGTAAAAACTGTGCTTGCTGTTGCTCACTGTAAGCATACCGGCTCCACTCAGCTAGAGCGACAAGGTTACCAAATGCTGAGAAAGGTGGCTTCTCTGTGTTTTGGGCTTGTTTCTTTTGCCCTCATGATGGCCTATCATAGTAATAGCCTTTTCTGAAATACATATTTAAACAATTACTAGTATATGTGTGCCTCTCGACCGTAGTCAGCTGGGATTGGCTCCAGCAACCCCCGTGACCTTAATAAAGATAAGCGGCACAGAAAATGGATGGATGGATGGATAGTATGTGTGTATTATAGGAGATGTCACAAGAATTTAGCCACATATTAGCCACACCGATGTATAAGGTTTGACAAAAGGGTAGCGCCATATGCACCAGAAATTACGGTAACTCTTGCATGCATGTTCAAAATAAATTAAACCATTACTGTTACCATTTTTGAGTCACTTTTGTGATAAAAAAAATAAAAAAAATACAAAGAACACATTTGGATGGCTCATGGAGGGTATTCATAGTACTACAAAGAAACGCCATATTGTACGCTAACCGGAAAATGTAGTAAACCGAGGCAACATTTTCAGGTACATTGTCGACGTTAACTGAAAAACAGGTTAATTTTGGTGGACGCTAACCAAGGCTATCTAAGCATTTTGAGGAAAAAGTAACAAAGAGGTGTGCCTATTTTGTATTTGTTCCCAGGCCCTATAAAAGAGCACGTGCGGTGCTTAAAGCATGCCAAAAGCATGTTGACTTGTGAGTACAAAGCATGTATGATTCCTAGAACTGCACAATGGGATCACAATTCAGAGAATGCTCAGTGGAGTGTTCCCTGTAATAAATCACACAAGTGCTCGGTATCCCCAGCTGCTCTGCGAACATTGAAGTGAGTCATCATTATCACCTTTCATCTGCGTGAATGCATTTCATTTCGACTGACATCGCTGACTAATGTCAAAGCTCCAGTTCCACTTATGGGGATTATATATGTTTATAAATATATCTGCGATGGCAGCCATACATGCAAGTACAATAGATAGATGACACATAACATAAATCAAAGTAGGCATTTCAAGACAAGTTGTTTATGTGTAGAGGAAGGAGGATGGAGGATGGGGTCTAATGTAGCAGAGGCTCACACTGTACCTGGCCTTAATTTACAAATTGTGTTTACAGATTGTGTTTAGACTGCACATGATCTAGTTGTCCATCTGTTGATTCATACACAAGTTCAGACACCTCGCAAATGTTTAAATGTGGACGTGTTTGTGTACAAATGTAGTCCACACTCAAATGTCCAAGGGGACAAGTTTTTTTTTTTAGTTTTTTTTGTCCCATGTTTCCATGAACGGCCTGTGAGCTCGGTGATGCCCTCAATTTGTTTTGTCCCTCCCGTCAAGCTAATGAGGTGAACAAGTGAGGGCGGTTTGGTGGAAGCAGAGGTCAGCCAAGAGCCAGTGCTCTGTGCTGGACGGCTCTGCTGGCAGACGAAGGGGGTCAGTTAGAATTAGGCTATCACATATAATATTAAAAACAAAATAACATACCAAGGCACCACCCTGAGACAGGGACTTGCCAATTCACTGATTATTATCTAGTTATTAGTCCCATGAGCTTGTACTTACAGCATTTGGGATTATAATTAATTGCTCAATTCATAACAATAAGTAATACATTATGTAAATCATTTTGGAGGTATTTTCCTGGTACAGTCTAACCTGGTTTTTTGTTATGTTTTGTGTGTGTTTTGGTTATGTTATGAATATATGGTTTAATTTGTTTCGAACATGCATACATTGTACAATGAATGATTCATGTTACATGTTAGGCATGCCCGAAAAGGATTAAGAAGAAGCAGAGCTTATTAAATCCTACTGATGCTTCACATGAATCATTCCACATACAGTACATACACATACATAAACACATACTGTATGTATACATACAGTATATACACACATACTGTACATATATTTATTTTTCTCTTAAAAAAATTTATCTCCTTACCTTTTCCCCTGTTGATTTCCAGATCCACATCCATATACATGTATATATACTGTCTTGGTGTTGTATTGTAGATGCAATACTGGTGTTGTACTGTAGATAAGAGAGTTTCTCGTTTTAATACTTGTTGAGCAGACCCTTTCAACGTTTAACTCCAGGTCCATGTTGTTGAAAGTGATCCTTCTAACTGCCTGTTTTTTTTGTGTGCGTTGCATCCTCCATTATCCTTATTGTCATGATTATATGATGTTTAATATGCATCCAGATTGTTGATATCTAGCTTGATGGATATTTTGCCGTTGGTACTCCAAGTACTTTGTATCTTTCCCTGCTTCCTCAATTTTTTTTCGTTTTGTCAGATGCTCATTTACATTGATGTTTGTGCCTTTCAAGTTCAAGGCATTCAAAAGTCATGATCCATACATCCATCCATTTACTATGCCCATTATCCTCACTAGGGTGACGGGGGTATGCTGCAGCCTATCCCAGCTAATTTTGGGTGGGAAACATGATACACTCTTGACTGGTCGCCAGCCAACCGCAGGGTACATGTAGACAATCAACCATTCATACTCACATTCATAATTACGGACAACTTAGAGTCACCAATTAACCTAACGTGCATGTTTTTGGAATGTGGGAGGAAACCGGAGTACAAACAGGGAGAACATGCAAACTCCACACAGAGATGCCCAACAGAGATTTGAATCAAATGTAATTATATGAAGTTTAATACTGTATCTGTGACTTGTTGTGTGCACCTTTAAGAAGTGGAGCCTGGGAAGTGATGTGTGCTACATCAGCTGGCTTGAGTTGACTGCTAGCTGAGTACTAGCTGGTTAGCAGTGTAGAGAGTGGCTGACAGCAGCTCCTGTGTGAATGTTCCTTGCATGTGTTCTCTGCTTGTTAATAAAGCAAGTGAAGTGCACCGTGAATCTCTCCTTATCCCAGTGCTTCTCAAATAGTGGGGTAGGCCCACCTGGGTTGGTATGGTGAACCGTCAAGGGGGTGGGGGGGAATGGGGGTTGCGTAAGAGGCAAGAAGGACCTTCAGTATTAATGCAGACCTGCCAACATGTATGAATTTGTCATACTCTGCTTGAAATTTGACTCTTGAATATTCTTGTACGCTAAGATAATAGGTAATCCAACTGTAAAGGCAGCTATAGGGGTGTTATTTCATGTCTAGCGGGTTGTTATAATGGTGAAAACATACACAGGTTTCCTATGCTCTGACTATAATATATTTTTATTAATGAATATATTTATAATTTAATCTTACTTAGTGGAAATTGACTTATCGTGGTCAGATCTGGAAACATTTATCCGTGATAAACGAGGGACGACTGTAAAATGCATTCACAAGACGCATTGAAAGACATGTTGTTTTCTACACTGGTCACTGCATGTGACAATAGCCTTTGCAGGAAACATAGCAACAAGGAACTCTCCCAGTGCCAACCTTATGAGTTATTATTGTTAATATCTCAATATTCAGTATTGGGTAATATGAGTGTAGAAATGACTATAAAGATGTTATATTAGAGTTCTAATAATGTTAAAACCGTATTTAAAAGGTTGTAAACATTTTTTTATGCTATACAAAAATATTTCATTTATAAATAAGGAATCTTATTTTGCGGAAATCCATTCGTCACTGATGGCACCCACTGGCCCCTCTGCCACACATGAACACAAACAACCTGGTAAGAGTTACATATGTTTCGGGATTAGGACGTTTTGGAACTAACTGGAGAACTTAATAGCATACACACACAGATCACTATTTGGAGAGCTTTCCCATCCCAAAGGCAGCGACAAGGGTGGACTACCCCCACCACCTGTCAAAAGACGACTTAATACATGTTTTAAAGCATGCATCAGTATGAGCAATTGTTTTAATGGAGGGTGTGGTGACTAGCGTGGCTATGGTTTGTACACACGGCTCCACTTATTGGGCTATAAACAAAGGTTGAAATCCAACGATTTCAGGACTGAAATTTAAGCAGGGGTGAAATGTTTTACATGTTTTAATGTGGTTTGTTTGTAATGTTATTAAATGATGAAAAGCATACTTAAATATTGACTTTATCCAGTACTGCACCCCAATACTCACAAGGCTGGTTGGAATCACTTCCTGGAAGATATTGCTTATTTTATTTCACAATTATTGTCATCTTTTGGCACTTTGGAGAACACTTTGCCTCAAATTCCACCGGCCCCGACACTCAACGCCTCTGCAGCCTTCAGATTTGCAGCCCTGAGCTGAAAATGAGTTGCCACACCTGCTGGAGGCTGCAGCTGTGGCTGTGATACAGAAAGTCCACAGAAATTAAGAGAGGTCAAAGGTTGTCACCTCTCCTCGACTCTGTCTTCTCAGCAGCACCGCTACACCCCTCCTTTTAAAGCCTCAGGGTTGTGTAACAGCACCAGTGTCACAAGTCTGTACATCAACACATGCACGAACACACAGCTGTGGGTGATTTAACACTGTGGTCAAGGTCAGGGAGCAGATGGGATTTTCTGTGACCTTTCCTATGGACAACAGGAGCTTGATTAGCTCTTTGCTGGCTCAGACCCCTGGACCGGAGCTTAACCAGTTACAACTCCCAGTCGCAACAATCACAGGTATGCATAGTCTATAATTTATTGCTGCCATCTTAAAACATTTTGAAACTCATTGTATGCCATTGTTTTTATTTCAACAAACATGCATTTTGATTCTCTTTGGGCAACATGGCCTCCAGTGTGTGCAAAAAAATGACCCTTAACATAATTTTACAGCAATGCCTTGTTGTATTGTGGTTCTAATATTGTTCCCTCGCTAAAAGGTGGGCAAATCATTTTTCATTAATATATGATAATTATTTGTAATGATTATTAAATACTGTATTTTTTGCAGGCAAATTTAAACTGGTTCATGCTCCAAAGACCAATGGTTAGCGCTACCTAGTGACCCAACAGTTTTCCTTCTCAAACTGGACAACAGTACAGAGATACTGTGTCATTGCTAATGGCCCATCATCCGCTTAAAAAAAAAAACATAAATGTAGAAAATATTTGAACTCAGAATGATGGGTAACACACTCAGTCCTGTCTCAATTTTTAGTGTATAGATGCATTACACTTCATACTACAGGATCTTGGACCAAACCAGACCCTTTTACGCAGAACTTAGACTTTAAAGTTGGTAGATGTACTGTATGTCTTCTGGGTGTTAAAATCCACAGAACCAGCGATGGCTGTCATGAATGACTGAATAATATTGTTGTCAAGTTTTTGGAAAGTAAAGCTTGCCCTGTTCATGACCTAGCTGGCCCTGGCAATGAACATGAATGTGAGAAAGGTGACATGGTGAAGAAAAGGAAAGCTAGTATGTAGACATAGGGTGATAATTAAGGTATGCATAACTTTAACCCTTACATACTGTTTGGGTGAAATTTGACCTGTTTTGACATTTTGAGCAATAAAAACACAATAAATGTAATCAACAGAAGTGATCTACAGTAGAGGTTGCCATGACAGAGGCACAGATCTGAACAAATTCATCTCAATTTGGGTCGTATGGGTTATTGGAAGTTTATAGCATTATAAAGACTACCTGAGTTCCAATTACAGTGACTGACATCATGGCAGCAAGAGCTAGTGTGCAACGGGCACTTGATTTTTTCTTCTAAGATGAGGCGAATGTGTAGGAGAAGGAAAAAAAAACTCTCCCACATCAGGTTGCAGCAGAAGGTAAATGTAATTTATATGACTTTAAGACCCACGAGACTGGGTATCTTCCATGCATAAGAAATTTTGGTAACTTCCTAGGTCTTTCTCCCTCCAGTCATTGAAAAATGTGTCATTTCAGTTGATGGGATCAATGAAGATGAGTCAAGTCCCAAGATTAGGCTGCTTCCCGGAACACGGAAAATGGAAGACCTGTGGCAGACACTAGGGGGCATGCTTCTCACCCAGACGGTAGTCAGGTTGGGGGGCGTGGTTTTGTTTCCAGGTTTTGGCGCGTAAACGTGAGAGTATAAATGGAGAATGTTCAATGAGAAATAAGAGAGTTCTGCTTGAGACCAAACACCGAGTGATTCTTGCTACCGCCACATCGGTGACCCCGCTTGAACATGTTTCACGAAGCAGACAAGTGTGATTCCTCTTCGACCATGTCGCCTCAACTTCCAGCTCCAGTTGTCGCTGCCGCCGCGAAACTACCGTAGTTCTGGCACAGCGACCCGGTTTCTTGGTTCCAGCACATCGAGGCGCTGTTCCACTTGAGGGGGATCACGGCAGACGACTTCAAGTACTACCTGGATGTTGCTGCTCTCGATCAGATGACCACTCGCCACGTCATGCAGCTGTTAACGCGCACCTCCACTTAGGGGTAAATTTGATGCGCTCAAGGAGTTTCTTCTCAGGAGGTACAGTCTGTCAGCCGCGGATTGGGCGACTGAGCGGTCGTGGATTTGATGGACAATATGCTGTCACTGTTGGGTTCGGATGAAGGCGGATTCCTTTTCTCTGGTATTTTCCTGCGCCAACTCCCGCCTCCGGTGAGAGCGGTGTTGGCTAACTCCCCCTGTTTGGCGGCCGGTGATTATCGGGGGTTGGCTGAGGAGGCTGATCGGGTTCTCCTTGCTACAAAGGGGTTCGCGGTGCATGGTGTGACGGCGGAACCGCAGCAGACAGCGACGGAGACCGCGGGCTCGACAGTGGTGGCGGGTGTTGTGGGAGAAACGGCGCTTGGAAGGACCTGTGCTTCTTTCACTAGCGGTTTGGCGCGAAAGCCCGGCGTTGTGTTCCCCCCTGCGCTTTCGCAGCCCCGGGAAACGCCAGCGCGGCGTCCAGTAGCGGCTGTGGGCACCGGCGAAAAGAGTGAGCTGCTTTTCCTTATGGACTCGCTATCAGGGAGGTGTTTCTTGGTGGACTCCGGCTCGCAAGTCAGCCTGCTTTCCCCAAAGAATACGAACAAGGTGGCTGAGGGCCGTGGGCCGCTGCTAAGTGCTGCTAACGGCTCTTCCATCAACACTTTTGGCACAAGGTCGGTGACTGTTTGTTTTCACAGGCGCAATTTCCGATGGGATTTTGTCATTGCCACAATAACTGTCCCTATTATCGGCGCAGATTTTTTGTGTGCTAATGGACTACTGGTTGATGTTTGTAATCGCCGCCTGGTTGATGTTGTGTCTTTTGACACATTTCGGTGTGAGACGGGGGGACTGGGGCCGTTAACACAAGCAAATTTTTTGGCGTCTGGTGACGTTTTTCTGCGTCTGCTAGCGGATTTCCCGGCTTTGACCACACCGGCTTTTTCTACCGCAGATATTAAGCACGGTGTTGAACATTTCATCCCTACGGTAGGACCGCCGGTTTTCGCGCGCGTGCGTGCGACGCTTGGACGTAGCTAAATTAGCTACAGCTAGAGAGGAGTTTGCTACAATGGAGCGTCTGGGCATAGTGAGACGGTCTTATAGCCCGTGGGCCTCACCCCTTCACATAGTGCCTAAGGCTGACGGGTCGTGGCGGCCGTGTGGGGATTTCCGCCGCCCTAATAATATCACCACGCACGATCGCTACCCTATTCCGCACATTCAGGATTTTTCTGCCTGCCTGGCCGGCGCAACCATTTTTTCCAAGGTTGACCTGGTTTGTGGTTATTACCAGGTTCACGTGTGGGCCGAAGATGTGCCCAAGACTGCGGTAATCTCCCCGTTTGGGCTTTTTGAATTTTTGCGCATGCCTTTTGGCCTTAAGGGGGCAGCGCAGACTTTTCAGAGGTTGATGTACTCTGTGTTGCGTGACCTCACTTTTGTGTTCGTCTATCTCGACGACATATTAGTGGCCAGTCCTTCAACGGAGGAACACCTGTCACACCTCACAGTGGTTTTTCGCCGTCTCAATGAACACGGCCTCATAATTAACCCAGACAAGTGTCAGTTTGGGCTGCTGGTGATAGATTTCTTGGTCCAACGTATTTCTCCACAAGGCGCAATCCCTTTACCTTCTAAGGTACAGGCAGTGGCAGAGTTCCCCCGCCCAGTTTCAGTTAGGGCGCTGCAGGAATTTTTGGGCATGGTTAACTTTTTAAATCGGTTCCTTCCTCATGCGGCTCACCTCCTGCAGCCTCTCTACGCAGCCTTGCAGCAGAAGAAAGTCAATGACTCTCTTGACTGGACCCCCGAGCAAGTCCAGGCCTTCCAGCGGAAAAAAAACGCCCTCGCAGAGGCTGCGTTGCTCGCTCACCTTGTTGCCACCGCGCCGGTGGCTTTGACGACAGACGCATCCGACGTGGCCGTGGGGGCTGCAGTTGAGCAGCAGGTGGCGGGGGTTTGGCAGCCTCTTGCATTTTTCAGTCGTAAACTGAGGAATAATGAGCGGAAGTATAGCGTGTTTGACCGAGAGTTATTGGCACTTTATCTGGCAAGCCGCCATTTCCGTTTTTTGTTAGAGGGCCGCTGTTTTACAGCTTACGTTGATCATAAGCCACTGACGTTTGCCATGTCCAAGGTGACCGAGCCATGGTCGGCTCGACAGCAGCGGCACTTGGCAGCCATCTCTGAATTCACGACATGTGGCTGATAAGGCTAATCCAGTTGCTGACTGTCTGTCGCGTGCACTTGTGTCAACTGTGCACCTCGGGACAGAATTTTCCGCGATGGCTGCGGACCAAGCCGATGACCCGCATGTTTGCTCCCTTAAATCTGCAGGTACAGCTCTGAAGCTCGAGGATGTGGTAAGGCAAGAAGGTGGCCCCACCCTCCTCTGTGATGTTTCCACTGGCCGCCACCGTCCTGTGGTACCGGTGGGCTGGCGCCGCTGGGTTTTTGATCCGATTCACTCCCTCTCTCACCCAGGGGTTCGGATGTCGGTCAAGCTGGTGGGGGAGAAGTTTGTCTGGCCTGGCCTTCGGAAGAACGTCAGGGAATGGGCGGCTGCATGCGTGGCATGTCAACGCGCCAAGGTCCACCGGCACACAAAGGCTCCTCTTGAGCCATTTCTGATTCCGAACAGGCGGTTTGACCACGTGCATGTGGACTTAGTGGGTCCTCTGCCTCTGTCGCGAGGGTTTACACACCTGCTCACGATGGTAGATCGGACCACCAGATGGCCTGAGGCTGTTCCTTTGTCTTCCACTACCTCGACAGATGTGGCTCATGCATTTCTGTCGTCTTGGGTCGCACGCTTTGGCACGCCGTCCGATATCACGTCGGACAGGGGGCCCCAGTTTGTGTCTGAGCTCTGGTCAGCATTGGCTGCGTCCTTAGGTGTGCAGGTACATCGAACAGCGGCTTACCACCCTCAGGCTAATGGACTGTGCGAGCGTTTTCACCGGCGACTGTCTTCAGTGAGCCGCTGCTGCAGACGAGGAGACTGGCTGCAGACTGGCTGCAGACTGAAGATCTGAACGTTGACCCTGCACAGATGGTGAGCCATACTCGAAAAAGTCATTCTCTTTCGAACAGTACACGCGATTTTCTTGATCTGTACCACGGGCTTTCTCGATGTGAATTCGGGGAGAAATTAATTTCTTGACTGCTGAATCGTTGTTTGTTGACGAATCCCTGCAGATGTTCTGTGCCAATGGTAGGTGCCTTTTCCTTGCCGCAGACTAGATATTTAACCAGGCCATCGGGGCCAAGGCTATGAATTTGGTCAAGCTCTTTGGCCAAGGGGTTGTTGAGAGTAAATACAAAACGGTATGAAGCATTTGTAGCTTCTCGCTCTTTCCCTTGGCCCGGTCCATCATCCGGGCGGTCAGCAACAGGTAAGGCTGCGTTAAGGCTGCTTAAGGCTTAAGGCTGCGTTGCGTGCTGCGCTCTCTGAGGGCAAATGGGTTGATCGTTTGCCTTGGGTTATGCTGGGATTGCGGTCGGCTCCCAAGGAGGACCTCGAGGCCGCACCTGCTGAGTTGGTGCTCGGACAGCCGCTTCGCGTTCCAGGCGAGTTTTTACCGGAGAGTTTCGTTTCACAGGCACGCCCTTTTGGGACGAAGTGCGCCGCGCCAACCGGGCCAATTCATCACTGTTTTCCGAGGGCCTTTGTGCCGTTAGGACTTAAGTTGGCTCGTTTTGTTTTTGTGCGCCACGACCCCTACCGGTCGCCCCTCCAGCCACCCTACGATGGCCCCTTTCGGGCGCTTAAGCGCGGCCCTAAGGGTTTTGTGCTTGATTTCAGTGGACGTAGGGAGCTTGTTACGTTGGATAGGCTTAAGCCGGCACACATGGTAGCAGGTGAAGAGTTGTTGCCGGCCCAGGTTCCTCGCCGTGGTCGACCCCCGAGGTCGCAGACTGATCCTTTGTGGGATGAGTTTGAATGTCTTTCTTCCCCCTCTGAAGTTTTGCCCTCTCCACTGGGTGTTGGTCATCGTAGCCGTTGTGGGCGGCTTGTGAGGCCCCCTATACGTTTTTCACCTTCTCCCTAGGATTTTCTTCTGGGTGTTCGGGGGGGGGGCACTAGGGGGCATGCTTCTCACCCAGATGGTAGTCAGGTTGGGGGGCGTGGTTTTGTTTCCAGGTTTTGGCGCGTAAACGCGAGAGTATAAATGGAGAATGTTCAATGAGAAATAAAGACAGTCCTGCTTGAGACCAAACACCGAGTGATTCTTGCTACCGCCACAGACCAATATTTATGCCCTGTCACGCGTAGGCGGGTATCTCTTAAAACAAAGTTATTTTTCCACGATTTGGCCTATCATCTAAATGAGTCTGCTGATGTATAGTACTAAAAACGAAGGTTTCCAAAACCTCCTGCCGAAGTGTAGATTTGGAGAAAACTCTGGTTATACGTTTAGGTATGGACGCAAATAACCGGAGTTTTACTTTTCCAAACGTCACTGCCTGCGACAAAGTATGATGTGACATCACACATGTGACCTGTATTTACATCAGAAACAACATGGAAGCCCTCAGAACTGTGTTGGTTGTAGAAGTGATTTTTCCTTGCTTGTTTTTGCAAGCCCAAATACTGCTGCGTGTTAAAAAGCAGAGTCGAAGTAGCACTTTGAGGTAGGCCTGATGGCACCATGACAAAGGATGATTCTGATTGGATAGAATTTTAGTAACTATTGCCGCCTACAGGTTTGGCATGCTTATGACTGCGGTTCCCAATGCATTTATGCAGTTACGTGACCCATTTCACAAGTGCCGATTTGGCTCCTGTATCAAATAATAAAAATACCCAATAATTATGTCTCTGACAAAGAACTTTACCATATCGGCGGTGGTGATTCTGAAGTCTTTTTATATTAATATATGTTTTGAATTTTGTAAATATGTGTAAACTAACACTTATTTTTTGCAGCATTACATAATACAAACGTCCTTTGGTCCCTTGTTATTTTCATGATTTGGAACTATTTGAGTCAAAGGTTTTTGTGACCCATCCATCCATTTTCTATACCGCTTATCCTCATTAGGGTCGTGGGTATGCTGGACCCTATCCCAGCTGACTGTGGGCGGGAGGCGGGGTACACCCAGGAATGGTCGCCAGTCAATCGCAGAGCAGACATACAAACGTTCACACTCTGATGGACAATTTAGAGTCACCAATTAACCTAACATGCATGTTTTTGGAATGTGGGAATACCCAAAGAAAACCCACGCACGCACGGTGAGAACATGCAAACTCCACACGGAGATTTGAACCCCGATCACCTGACTGTGAGGCCAACATGCTACCCACTCAGCCACGTTGCGGCCTTCAGCAACAGAAAGGATCCCAAATAATTAGAAGTTATAAATAGAGAATATGCCAAAGGTTAAAAAGAGCCGATTAATCTTGGTACGGCAGTGACGGGGCTCATCAGTCCTTCACTATGCCCTCTGTTTACTTTGCTTTCCCCTCCCCTCCTATTGCTTAACGCTGCACTTTTCTAGAGCAGGTGCGAGGGGCTGCTGAGTAAGCCAAACATGATTTTTGGGGGCCTGGTCTATAATGCTCACTGGATCCCTCCAACCAGACTTCTTGACCTGCAACCAAAGCCCTGACTTTGAGAGGGTGGGAGGGGGTCAGCAGTCCAAATGACCACGTGTTACTCATCCACCTGCACACTGACAGGCAGACATGCCATGTCACAACAATCCCAAACACCCCTGTGCCCTAGCCTAACCTAGGCCAACCCTCCCCATCTGACCCCCGGTGACCCTTGCAGACATCTGTTAAAGGATTCCGTGATGTGTTGATTGGCGTCAGGGAGTGAGGTGAGGGGTGCATTTGGAGGATTATGGCTTGTGAATGAGAACTGAAGAACTTTGACAGATTTCGTCCATTACCAATAGCAAGGTTCAAAAAGGCATGAAGCATTCATTGAGCATGCGGATCGAGCAGGTAAATGGAGACCTTGCAGCGTTCGCAATGTAAAGCATTACACTAGACATTCATAACAGCTTTAAATGACCTCTCATTACACTCTCTCACATACACTCTGGGTTGCCGGTGTCTGGCAAGAGTCAGGCACTGTGGATCTATGGAATCACAGGAGCGCCAAAATTAAAAAGAAATACATGTGGAAATATAAAGAGAATCAATACTACAAAAATATACAAATGCGGTCCAATTCTTTTTCCATGTTGTCATTGCTTTTTCTGTATTGTCCTTGTTTTCTTTTTCATCTTGCCATTTATTTCCTTGTTTTGTCTTTACGTGTTCCATTTGCTGTTTGACATTGCATTTACCGGATACCTCGAGGTGACGACAAAAACCAAGCGCAAATGAAGGACCCGCCCACAGCCTCTGCTGCCAGGGTGACCAGTACCATCCAGGCTGTTAACCACCTCTTTCAGCAGTTTTGATATAAACTCCATCATAAGACGTTCATGCAATGTATGTGCAGGATGGCGTGATATTGATGTTCCTGTCTCTGACCCACGCTAAGAGCTATATTTAAACATGGCTACATAGCTACTACATAGACCCGCCCACAGCCTTCATTTGTCTTTGCCGTTCGTCGCCAGCTCGGGGCATCTGGTAAATGCAATGACAAACAGCAAACGGAAAAGACAAAGACTGAGCGGAATTAAATGCCGAAATGGAAAAAAAACAAAAACAATACAGAAAAAGCAAAGACAAAATGGAAAAGAATATGACCTCATTTTTGTATTATTAGTTCTCCTTATATTTCCACATGCAATTCCTTTTCATTTTGACACTCCTGTGATTCCATATGGATTGGGTGCCACATTGAGCCTTTTTGACCAACAAAGACCTCCATATTTTCTACCCGAGTTCAAAAATGGCGAAGTGAATGAAACCCAAGATGCACCACCGCGTCCATTTATAGCCACACATGATGCATACTTTGCATCCAGACCAACACCAATAGGAACTTCAGCGGGTAAAGGAGGGTTCCGTAGTGAAATTCAGAATTTTTTAACACCTTGAATAGCTCACGAGATGACACTAGTTGGCTATTCCTCCACCCACATGGTCAGGAATGGCCCGCTCCATCTTTCCTAACCTAATATGAAGCAAGCACCACTTCAGCTCACCTTTGCCCCGTCTTGCTCTGGGCTATTTTTACTGATATGTGCTCAAGATGCACCCTGTGACCAAAGAGGGCAAGCTCGTTATTCACTCCTTTTAATTTGTGCTGGTTGAAAGGTCATGCTTCTTTAAGTAAACATCACAAAGCACGAACATAAAGTCATCATTTGCATGACAGATTCAACAGGAAGTGAGTTGTAGATCTGTCAGCCTGGAAGAGACGTCCCGGGGTGTGCAGTCAGAGCCAGCAAAGTCTTCTCTGCTGGCGTGAACACGATTAGAAGCACTGACCTACATTTGCAACTTTAATTCTAATTTCTGTTCCCTAAAAAAGTATTAATTTATCCCCAACAGTCTATTGCCTTCATTGCTTGCACTGTTAATTATGAGAAATTGTCCCAGGAGAGTTTGGAATGTCGCCAGATTTAGCGACAAAACACTGGACGTCAGCACTTTTCCATCCTCTGGTCAATTGGAGCAAAACTGTTGGAGCAGCTAAGTTACGCCCACAGTGGATGGCTGAGGAAAAGCAGCTCAAGTATATTTGACCTAATAGGTTTTATATTGATTGTGAATTGCTTCAGATGATGTAGATGTCTGCACCTGTCTGCCCTTCTATTTACGCTTCACATTTGGCTAAGCGCCAAGTTCCCTCTCTAAGTAGGCACAGGGAGGTATACAGTGATTGTTTGGTTCCTGCCTACCAGATGCACTCAATATAGGGTCGCGGAGGTATGCTGGAGCCTATCCCTGGACTGCCAAATTTTAGGGTACGTACAGTATAGACAAACAATCATTAACAATCTTTCACATTCATACTTGACGTGCATGTTTTTGGAAGGAAAAACCCATGCACGGGGAGAACATGCATACTCCACACGGTGATGGCCAAAGGGAGATTCAAACCCAGTGCTTCCGGATTTCCTGACTGTGTGGCCAACATGCTAACCGCTAAGTCACCGTACAGCCCTATTATAACAGTATGAGAAAAAAAACATCATAACGTTGTCATTTTGGGAAAATATATAAACAGTTATAATATCAATCGAATAAAGTCAAAACATTATGGGAATATATTGTAAGAAAAAACTAAAACAATTATTTATGAAAAGGGTTGAACTACTAAAAGCAAAATGGGAGAAAAGAAGCAAAGACCAATTTATGATAATCTTATATCCATAATATCACAAAGCTGGGATGCAGTTTTTTCTTAAAATATACATATCTTCTTAGCACTTCTCAATGGCCCTTGCATGCTTTCATTTTTCAGTATGTGCCCCTCAGTGGAAAAAGGACAATTTCAATGGAACTCATCACCTTTGGGTAATGCAAACTAATTTGCATAAGGACGCGGCACTGCACTCTGTTCACTACAAAAGAAAAGTTCACTGCAAACCAATACAGCACCACAGGTGAATACACTTCAAACAGGATCAGGTATAAAATATTCGGGATTAACTGGTATTTGGATTATTGGGTCGTCCAATTCAGGGTGTACCCCGCCTCCCGCCCAAAGTAAGCTTGGATAGGCTCCAGCATACCTGCGACCCTAATGAGGATAAGCAATATAGAAAATGGATGGATGGGTTGACAGACTAGCTGAAAACAAAACAACCTAAAAAGTTATTTTTTTTAAAAAAGAACGAAAGGTAGCAGTCATATACACCTGTGAAACAAGGTGTATATGACAAAACACTTGAAATAATAAACTTTGAATTGCATCAATCTAAAAACTGATAAAACACTGCATGCGTATTGTTGTTAAATGTCCCCATGCAAAGTCAAACGAACAATTCCACTTCAACCTTGACAACCTGCAACTCTTTCATACAAGACAATATGCATTCAATTATGCCACATCATAAAAACAATCAATACAATAAAACATTTACCTCTGACTTGGTCACAAGCAAGCAACCAATGGCACAGATGGGCCCAACAAGCACCTGACAACACATACAAACTGGCACCTGCTAAATTGCCAGCTTCTTAAAGAAGTGCAAGTGCGACACCTTGTGGTTCTACTCGTTACAACATTATAGAAAATTATTTTAATACAATTAATTACATTACATTTTTAAATGCAGGTTTCTTTTTTCTATTCATTTGCCAGGCACTGTAGTCGCCCAAAGTCAGCTAGGATAGGCTCCAGCATACCCTCTGCAACCCTAGGAGGCCAATAAAATGGATGGATGGCATGTAGAGTAATCCCTTGATGAGTGGATTTCCACAAAGTAGGATACCTTATCAATGAATGAAATAGAATGCAATGGAAGAGAACACCTGTCTACTATCTTCCAAATACATTTTTAAACATTATTAGATATGTGATATGATTTTACACTCCTCTTAGACATAATAAGAATACATGCCTGTTGTTTTGGCAATTGAGTCTGGTGCTTGTGTGTCACACTGAACATTACGGTGACATTACTGACACCTAGTGAACAGAGTAGAATACTACATAGGGCTTTCTGAATGCCTTATAGTTGGCCTAAATTAAACATTTCCAAGCATAAAAAATTATAAGTGAACTAAATTACAAATATAAGTACAATTTGGACAAATATGCATATTTCTTCCAATAAATATGTAGGCAGACTTTAACCACAAACAGTGTGATTTATTAATTAATACAGGATTGAAAAACCATGATGAAGTGAAATATTTTTTAAATATTATGAGAAACAAAGAATGAAGTTGTAATTTTTGGAAAGTTGGGGTGGGGCAAAAGTTGCATTATGAGAAAAAAGTCATGATTACAAGAATTATTTAATAAGACCAAATTCCATACTAATAATACATATTTCATATTTTTCACCTACAGTATATCACAAATGCAAACAGACGGATGACTGATTACACCTTTGACCCGAAATAGAACATGAACGTTAGGGTTGGTCATCGAAACTCAGGTGGAACCCTTTGCTATTTGGGCTTGACTCCATCATCCATTTCCTGCCTCCTAAAAGAATCACAATCGAGGATTGTTCGGGACCAGGGTTGCAACGAAGAATCAGACTCTGAATCGTTCAAATTCAAACCTGAACGTCGTACCTTGTTTACTTCCCAGGAGATCTACTGGACATGGCTCTCATCCAAGCAAAAATGGCGCAAAAGCTACCCAGCATGCTCTACGGCAGGAAGATACGGGTGTAATTTTGACATGTGTGCTGTGCGTACACTTTTGCATGTATACCATGTGTGTCACGTGTTGTTTGTGTTTGCACTGTGTGTGGGGCAGTGCATTGCTGTATATAAAATAGTTTTTCTCTATTTCCTGCGCGACTCAACCACTCCACAATAGCACATTTCAATAATAACAATTTAGAAAGGCTCAGAAGGCTGTAGTTTGTCTCTCCCTGTGCTAAACTACGTATATCATAAAAATGTGCCTACTTTCTAATAATTGCTTTCATATATACACAATTTTTTATTTAAAGAAACAGAACATTTCTCAATTCAATACTTGATTGGAACATTTTATTTTTTCAGCAAGTAAAAGCCATACATTGTAGCAAACACTCTCTATACAAGGATAGTAACTCAGTGACACATTTTCTGCAGTCCAACATGAACTGATGGGGACTCCATCCAAGCAAAGGAACAGCTTATATTCTCTTTGAAGTCCTCTTTTTTCTCCACATGCATTTTGTCATCAAATGTTCTTGTCAGTCTGAGACAGAGAAGTTACCTTTGTCCTACAGAAACACATGATGGGAGTTAACACCTACAAATATCTTACATGCGGGCTTCTGCTCATAATAAATACTGGAAAAGGGTCATATACAAAATGCCTTTTAAGTGCGGAATCTTTCTTTTCCAATAGCTCCAATAGCTCATTTATTGATTGATTGGATTCAGTGCAGGCCTCATTGAAACTAGCGTGGACTTAACAGTTAATCTTTCTGCTCTTTATATGACACAATACATGAAGTTAACAAAAACACAAATAAAAACACAAACTGAGGGATTGGACGTGCCCTCATTACAGTTAAAACACTGTATTCAATTTTGTTCTATTGTAATGACTGTTCTCTGCCACAAGAGGGCAGTCACTAACTAAACTGGATTTGATGTTGCACGTGTACGTCAAACGGCAATATAATTTCTTTGCAAAAATACACACACCTCGCTACTCTTTTGACAGTTAAGTGCTTGACTTGGGCAATAGATAACTGTGTTGCTATTTCTTAAAAAAAAAAAAATAATAATCATAATGTCAATTTGGACTTCAACTTTCGTACTTCCCCAACAGGATGATTTGATGCAGAAAACAAGACATTTTAGTAAACTGTGATACACGAACACTCACATTTACACGCTATATATGTCAGAGTGCTTGACTTTAGGCGATATAAAAGGCATTCTATTCTCCATGCATCAGTCATCTTGTTGCGTGTATATATATATGCATAAGATAGCAGAGCAACAAACCAAAAATAAATATTTTCAATCATATTACCATATATTTATCTGTATGTATGTATATATATATATATATATATATAAAGCTTACTCTTGGGTAGGGTGTGAATGTATATAGTTTTGATACAGTTAAAATGAAACAAAAAACAAAACAATGGCGTGATGCTTTCTATAAAGCACACCTGACCATTATGTATGACAAAAATAATGTGACTATTGTGCAGATTTGGAGGAGACAAATTATATTTGAGTAATCATTTGTAGATTACGTGTTCGGCATATTTGCGAGAGCCTCGCAAAATTGTTCAGTTTTTGCATTTTTTTTATTATTAAAAAAGCTTGACCCTAAAATGAAAAGTAAGTCTTCTTTAACAGTCCAACCCATAAAACATGCCAAAGTATTTACATATTACACGTGGAAAAAACGACTGTATCATATTTTTGCAAGACAACGGCGGTGCATCATTGACCTACAGTATCAGTAGAATGAAATCATTCAGTAATTTGAACAAAGCAGCCATATTATATTCATCTGACCAGCCCTGACTACTTTAAAAAAACATCTTTGGTTGAAGAGTCAAAAGCTTGCTAAGACTTACAATCAACTATCACTGACATGACTTGACTTCTTCCTGACAACACACAAAATAAACCGCAACAAAATGAACATAGCACTCACACGACTTCTGCTGTTCAAACATTACCCTGCCAGGGAGCGCTAAACTGCGTCCCTATCCAACGTCACAGTGCCATATCACATTCTGCACTTCCTCTGTTCCACTCTGGAGGTCCGTCCAAAAAGAAAATGACAATGCAAGACACACACCCACCCACACACACACACACACAGGCATGCATGCATGCGGCCACAAATATCCGCTGACACGCACACACGCCCGCAGAAGAAGGTGAGTTGGTTGAAAGGAGGGAAAGAATAACCAAAGGCATCTGAAAAAAGTGCCAGGGTTTGCTGAAAGCGTTCATCGTTTTTGCAACGTGATCATTTTGCAGACAAAACTGACGATGGCGCTGGCAGGCTGGTCGGGCTCCATTTCCGCGAAGAGGTGGCTGACGTTGTCAGTTGTGCTTCCCTGTTTACGAGCCACAAAACCAAACAGCCTGGAAAGACAGCGTTTGAGATTGACTTCTGCTGAAAAACTCAATTTCTTTAAAAGGTCTTGATTGATGCAATTTAACACTCACTTGGCTGTGCCGCCCTCCGACTTGTTCCATCTGGAAAGATTTGAATCAAACATGTTATTTCTCATCGCCATCACAAGGCTGCATTTCTTCTAATTACAGCGGAACCTTGGGTTTTGTACATCCCGGTTTTGGTAGGATTCGGTTTTCACAGAAGATTTTTGCTGAAAATATGTCCCACTTATGGTATGGCCAAACAAAAACAAAGTCCGTTCGCTCGTATCATTCCACGGAATAGAGTCCCCGAACACAGCATCCGCGATGGTGACACATTGCTTCGGTTTTCAGATGTTTCAACCTTTCAGAGCAGGTCAGTGACAAAAACGGAGGTTCCACTGTATTAGAAATTACCATCTAACCTTCCTCTTGTGTTAGGGTCCACACTGACTCATTTTTTGGTTTAAAATGCATAAAAGTACAAATGAAATGTGTTAACCGCATTAAGGCTTTTGGACTCAGACGCCTCTTAACTCCTCTCGTAACACCGTAGTCTCTTTGCCTGCTTGTCGTCTTATATTACCATACATACACTACTTACTACATACTAGTATACTGTACATACACTATTAGCGCTCAAACATTTTACAACACCCCTATTTTTCTAGTTATTTATTGAAATGCATGTGGTTCAAGTCCAAAGAAGAGTTTAAAATGGTACAAAGGTAAGTGGTGAAATGCCAGAGATTAAAAAAGGTGAGGTTACCCGTAACTGAAAAAGAATGAGGAATTTCAGAATTATACAAAAAGTCTTGTTTCACGGACCACCGTTCTGCAGAAATGGAGGTGGAACAAGCCTTGGCATTTGGTGCAACTAATTTCTACATGTGTTGCAAGTTTTGGAGTACTTACTACATCCTCTGTCTGCATAAAAGCAGTTTCTGGCACACACTGTGGTACTATACCCTTGTGAATATCAGTTGGACAGTATTGAACTGGATAAAGTAATTTGTTGTGCACAAATAGCAAAAAAAGGGGCATTTAACAATGGAAGACAGACAGACCATCTTAACACTTAATTATGTAGCTTTTTCCTCCAGTGAAATTGGAGTGTTCTAAAACTTTTGACCGTCACTCACTCTGCTACCCCAGGGAACACATTTTTAGTAACACACACAAGCACAAGTAAAGGTGACTATAGGGGTGTTTTTTCATGTCTAGAGATCTCTAATAATGTTAAAAAGCATATTTAGAATGTCATACGCAGGTTTTCTACACTTTAACTACACAAATATTCCATTCATAAATCAAAAAACATACTTTGTGGAAATTCACTTAACACAGTTGGGTCTGGAACCAATAAATCACGATAAACAAAAGATATGGTATTCTGCTTCCAAAGGCTGAAAATGACATGCAGACATTAGGTTGGTGGTTGGTTGGTAATGCATCTTTATGTTGTTCACCAACTGCCAAAAAGACACAGGTTAACATCAGTGCTAAGACAAGTAACACAAGAGGAGAGCTAGATCTGTCATGAGCATACAATTAATTGCATTTGTTAATATTAACACAATTTTTAAAATTGAAAAAAGAAAAAGTACTTTCTGTCCTGAGGGTCAATATCACAGAATGTGACAGTGTTGCAGGGGTAGTGGCGTCTGAAGAAAATCCTAAACAAAAGAATGGTGCATCAATTAGTAACTTATATTCATAAGGTCATCTTTAATATAATACATATCAATGTACAGTATAAACTATTTGCCAATATATCGATAGTATATCTAGTTTATCATAGACTCGACTCTCAGTCACTGTCAGTTTACGCTTTTAATATAGGTTCCGGGCAGATACAGTATATACCATACATGATACAAGTGACACTGTTTACTTGCAGAATTTCATGTGATTCACTGCAAGTGGAAACTGCAGGGGATTATAATATTGTATGTCAATAACAATAATAGTAGTATTAAATTATTATTTTGTTATGTGTAATGTTGAGCATCAATAACATCAGTTATTTCAAGGCCCTCTAAATATGGAGTAGGTCTAGTAACACACATTAGAAAAAACAAACTAAACCCCACATGAGCAAGCCCTTGAGCACAGCAGCAAGGGAAAACTGTAGGGAAAAACCCAGGCTCTGTGGGGTGGCCGTCTGTTTCGATCGGTCGGGTTTCGACAGAGACAGAGTAGACAGACAGCGGTTAGATAGAGGGAGAAAACAAGATAGAGGGGTTGACCGACCAACGGTGGGGTGACAGAACAATGGGCACAAACACATCTGTATCAACAACGGTATTATCCACAGGCGTGGAGTGGAACGGGATCATATGGCTTATAATTTAGGGGAGTCAAATTCCTACCCTGAACAAAATGGCATTATAGAGACTGGAGGTGATTCTTCAACTTTGGCCAAGGATTTACAACTATTCAAAGTACGGAGTATGGTGCAACTCTTCGATTGTGTTGTGCGTATTTATGTTAAGCAGGTAGCAGCCACACTTACTTCCTCTGGTTGTCAGTCAGTGTGATGCCTTGTGAAGACACCTTGAAGTGCACAATGGTGGCAGTAGGTAGAGAAGGAGCAGCCAGTGTCTCAGATAAGGCTTTTGCAATGGCCTGAGGGCCCGTCAGAGACTCCATGTCCACCGAGTTTATGTAGAGTACGTTGCATGCTGGGTGATGAGATGAGATGTTCCACACAGATAAGTACAGACAATTTCAATGGCATCGGGTTTTCCTTTTTTTTAAAAATTTATTCTACCGAGGGTATGTTTGGGAACTGTTAAAGTAAGACACATAATTGGTTCATGCAAATGTTTAGTTTTCTTCTCTTTGGACTGCATGCTTTCTGGGCATCAGAGGAAACAAATCCATTCAAATCATTCCACAAAGAACTATCCGGCTTGTAATATGAGGCTGGAGAGACTAATGTTAAGAGACAACACTGAAAGACCTGTGTAAAGAAAGTTATTTCAACAGAACCATGAAATAGTTGATATTACTTCCACACATATGAACAAATGCAGACAAATTGCAGACATATAGGATGCACATTCCAGATGGAGGGGCACTAAAAGTGCACAGGGTTTACCATAGGACTCAGCAGGGGCCCTCTGCACTGGGATGACAAGGACGTGATCTTGTCAGAATGATTCAGAATGAACAATTGGCTGTGTTTGAATAATTAGAGAGCTGTTTATAAAAGTGAGTGTCTGTGATGTACCTGCTCCTTGTTTCAGTTGGTCAGCCAGCGGATTTGTTTTGACAACTTCTGGCTCCTTCTCGAGTAGATCTACATAACATAACAGAGGTGTCAGGTTATGCATTGAACTTCCACTGCTCCTTTTGTGGCTCTAGTTGCTTCCTGTGTTGTGTCTGTTGTCTGAAAGCCACACGTGGTAATGCCAGCCTAAGGCCTTACTGTGTTCCAGCGTCATAGTGCCGGCATAAACAACGTACAGCTGAGCTTTTCCCAGACATTTCTAACCTTGCTCCGACAGCTACTGCAGAGCGGTGATTGATAGGCTTTTTTTAGTACATCATTTCTGTTTTCCGACAAAAAGTCAACAATGGAGCAAATTGTGGGGAATCTCTGCAAAGAAATATGTAATACACACATTTCAGCAGTTGTACGATACACTGTAAATATGAGCTGTGTCAGAACCGGCTGCACCGATCCACCTTTTTTCACTTCCGATCCGATCCCGACACCTGAAGTTGAATATTATCCGATGCTACTCTGATACCAGAGGTCTGTTCGCTTCAATATTTATTGATTGCTTTATTGAACAACAAAGGTTACTGTTTGCAACCACACTAAAAGAATATCAGCAAACGTAGCTAGAACTATACCAGCAAATGTACCCGTCTCAACACATGCAATCCATATTCAGCTTCACAGAGTCGGACAACACAGAACTCTTAACGTTGCACATAACTTCCGTGCCGCTTCATTATCTATATTGTTGACTTTAGAATGGCTGTGATGCATATGTGGAGACAACCAAGTTTACTGCTACTCTTTTGGTTACATTTGGTGATATTTATCTGGCTATGTTTGCTAACAACACTAAAAGCACAGACATGGCTCATAGATCGGAAATCTCTGAAGGTAAATTTCCGTGAAATTAGGCTGTTATCGGTACCATAGTGTTTCTCACCTTTATCGCCTAAAGTGCTGGCACTTGCAGCATTCAAATCCCCTGTAGTGGGTTAATTTGCAGTTGCACTCAATAAAAAAATACATGAACAGGGACAGCAACACATGTGGATGATTTGTTTGGGATTTCACAGAACGATACAGTACAAGGCAAACTGACTAGTTTGTTAGGTGCAATAATGTACAAAAAACAAAGCAAAATTTTAATAATATGAAAACTGGGGTGTACAAAAAACGAGGTTTGACTGTATTTTGCTTATCTTGTTTTCGTATGATATTGTACCAATGGGAGGACTTGACTGTATCTGAAAACTAAACAATGAATCTACTCAGCTTTGAAAGTAAATTGGTTCAGAGTCTACATGATGCTTGGGTTCCCTAAAATACAATGAAGAAAGTAAAAAAAAAGGGGGGGGAAATGAAAAGGAGATGCAACCATAGCAGAAACTGTATAGTGAGCCTTAAATGCACAAGTGAACAGGCAGACCTGTTCTAGGAATGAGTAGTTTGCAAGGCAGGGCCAGTGGTGTGATGGCATGTTGGTAGACCAAAGCAGACAGACAGCCTAAAACACAAACACAATTCATTTATTGTCAACATGTCCTTGATTTCATTACAAACAACTTGACATTTTAGAGCTTCAAGAGCTTTTTGTTGTGATTGTTGACTGCATTGTTATTATCAGCTTATGTTGATTTTCATGGTATTGACCTCAGGGGTGTGACAGCACATGTATCTGTGATTGGATTATTTGGTACGGTGACAAGTCATTTATCCATCTGTTTATCTACTGTGGGTATTTAGTAGGTATTTAGCACAGCCGTACATCAGTACAGCTGTGCAGTGTAATTACAAAGCACAACATGACTTGGATGTCAACAAGCAATGCGGCAATTATTTGAAGGACTACAGAAAGTTGTCAGGGCAAACACAGACAAGTAAGCAGAGGACCAACATGTGAAAAGATATTAGGGCTCCCACTCACCAAAGTATGGCTCATTGGGACAACCCTTCAGTTTCACTCCTTTCGGGCTGCTCTCAATCAAGAAATGTCTTACCAGCTCATTGGTGGTGTCACCTGTATTTTAAGGTAAACAATAATAACGGCACTGAAATACTGAAATAGTTCCTCATTGTTGCCTTACCTTTCTTGCTTTGATGCACTGATGGTGGGGGTGAGGCAACTTTCATAGCCAGGCCATAAGCCCCCTTAAATGAGTGACTGTCCCGGATAACAAAGGCCCCAGGTTCCTTTTCTCCAAGCATGCTAATTGCTGGAATACATTACATGGCATTAGTCAACGTGGGAAGTATTGCACCTAACAGACTGCTTTCTTAACCAGTACTACATGGTAATCCCTCTTCAATGCAACCGTAATAAGTGAATTTCCCCAAAGTAGAATTCCATATTTATTAATCAAGTATTTTCATAGTTTACAACCTTCTAAAAATGGTAAAAAAATATTGCTATAAATATGCTCTATAAGTTGAGCTGAGTGGTGGACAGACAAAAAGTGACATTGAGGGTTCAGAGTTTAATTTTCGTTTGGGGTGGGTTACTGCAGCAACAGTAGCACATGTTTTTATTAGAGATTTTTATTGGGGAATTGTTGTGCCTGTTGCGTGATAATTCAAACCTGTTGTTCCGGCAATCAAGTCTAGTGCTCGTGCAGCTCACTGAACATTACAGGAGCATTACTGACACCAAGTGACCAGTCTATGTCAAAACTAGGGTTGGGCGATCATTTTTATATATCGGTATACTAGTATAAATTCTTCCAACGATAATAAAATTACTTATACTGGTATAAATGATCATTTTAAGAGAAAAAGAGCAGAGCTGATGACGTGTTTTTCCTGCGCCTGCGTGGCACGTCACATTCCATTAATGTACAGTATTGGCACCTCACGTGTACCACAGCGGTCCAGAGAAGAGACATCAAAAGAGAAGAAACTAGCATGGCTGAAGGCGGAGGAAAAAGCAGATACCATAGACAAAGATATTGTTGCGGGGAGGAACCTCCGTAATATGGAAGTGGTTTTTCAATAGACCAGATGCAATAGTGATGGCAAAAGATAGGAACACGACAAATGTGTTCTACCATCACAAGCACAAACACAGAGTTGAGTACGAAGAGTGTGTCTGCCAGCGTGAGACAGAGTCAGAGAGGACGTGTACACTTACCCTGTCAAGAACACTTTTGCGCACGGCCTTTCTTACGACAAGAAAAGTGTTATATTATTTTGCCAAAGACACAATGCTTTTATACTGGATAAAGGACAATATTTAGCTATATTACTGTTTTGCAATTTGCCATAGCTATTTAATTGTATACTTTAATTCTGAATACTTTGCACTGATCTAGTTTGGTAGACAGCAAATGCACTTGCTATATTGCACAGTTTGTTACAAATAAATCAATTAATGTGCTTTACAATTTGAGATAAGTGTGTTTAATTATATAGGTTAAGGTTTGTAGCTTTGTATACAAGACTTAATTGAATTTAATTATATCATCATCCTAAAATTATTGTAATACATGCGTCCATATCGCCCAACCCTAGTCAAAACAAGTGAATTTAGAATAATATTCCCTTTTGACATGCGCTGCATCATGCACACCAATGTTTATGTTTATGTGCAAAGCTTTGATCAAGACTTTGATATTCAGTTCAGTCCCACAGCAAGAGAAGCCATAGCTTGACGAAGAACTCTAAGATGAGCAACGGAACATAATGCAGATGTTTCCTAATTCAGTTCATGTGGTGTGGCTGCTCCCTCTGTGAACACTTGGCACCAAGTACGACCCATGTCAGCATGAACATGTGTGACATCGATGCAACACAACATACAGTATGTATAAAATAATATTTCATCCAATGCGAGAAACAAGGACAATACAAACTGCCTGGAAAAAAAAAATCACAAAATAGCTGGAAAGTTTTGTATGTATGTAAATACCTGTACTACACTCAAACCTCGATTTTCATATACCCTACTTTTTGGTCGAATATTTCCACAAAAATTTTGCTTCGGTTTTCGAGTATTTGGACGAAGCCCAGATGGCCAAATTATAAAACACATGTGATGCTTTTTTCTCGGATTTCATCCCTTCAACATCAAGTTAATGTGCTATTGCTCTAAAAAAAAAAAAGTGATTGTAGTGCAGGGAGTATACAATGCAACAAAGATCAGAACATTTAATTAAACTATTGGCTTATTTAGAATCAAGTTAGTTTTGAGAAGTTTTACCATCACCTACCTTGATCTCTGGATATGTCTGGCTTGTACCAGACCTTTGACGTGTCTTGGACAAACTTAACATTTAGCCTGCTCTCGGCACCGCCATCTGCAATAAAACAAATAATTTAGCACCAAAATATACGGTCTTGTGTGTGACACACATTGATTCTATGAATGCAATGTGTTTTTTTTTAAAAAAAAAAAAAAAACATGAAAAGTACTTAAACCTTATTATTGACTTACGGGTGCTAATTTCATGTAATGCAGTGTTGGGGTGCATGCAGCTTACACATGTATAACATTTATTACATAACTATATTGAATGAAAGGGATAACATTTAAAGTTACTTTTCCCTTCATTGGAGACGTTCAACAAGGATGAATTTGTCCTGTTTTACTACAAGTTATTTGTTAATTTCAATTGTGTTTTTCACTTTAAGCCTGTGCTTTTGTTTCAATCATGGCTGCGAAACAACCCAAAATGGAGCTAAAGAAACTTGCAAGTGCCAGCATTTTAATAAAAAAGGTGAAAAACACTTGAATTTAAGAAATAACTCAAGGCAAAACGCAAAGGTGGTGTTGTGGCAGTCCTTGACAATCACTTTTTCAGTAAAGGTAAAAGTAAGCTTAAATGTTCATTACTCCCTTTTGTTTGACATTTATATTCATTTAGAATTGTTATCTGCATGTAAAGCTATAATTGTAAAACTGTAAAAACGTGTTTTGTGCTAACATTCTTGAGACTTTTGAGCCGTAACTGTGTTAGTTAGCCAAGAACTACAGATCCACCTGCTGTTGACATCATAGATGGGCAACTGAGCTAACTTCCAGTTTCTGTTTCCATGTATTAGCAAGCTAATAGCCTGCTTACAAGGTGTAAGAATGTGGTAAAAATACATTAGGAACACAGTTGCACGGCATATTCTATGTTAACCAGATAATGTATACTATCTGGGATGTACGCTAACCAAGGTTCCACTATATTCTCCTTTTTTACAGCAGAGACTATACTGAGTTCTTACCAGGTAGGGTAAACCCTGAGAAGTCAGAGAGGGTGTGAAAGTAGCCACTCATTGTCGACATTTTTCCATTCAATGAGCTGTACGACACCGATCCATTTGGTCTGTCCCCACTTGACATACGCCTCTTTTCCGGAAGCTGGGGCTGAAACACAGGGGTTGCACTTCCCTGTCGAAACCCTAAACCCACTCCGGTCATTGCCCCCTCCTGGTAGGCTGCAGGTGGAATAGGGTAGGACGGTGTAGGCGGTCCCTGATATCCAGAGGAACTGCTCTGTCTGGACAGGTTGCCGTACCTCTCATCGGGCGTGGTATAGCCACTGTGCATGGGGTGTCGGTCTAAACTTGGACTCCTTTGGGACATCTGCGACACAGAAGGGTGACGCCCTAAAACTGGACTTCCATGGGAAATAGATGGATGTCTGTTAAGCACAGGACTGCTTGGCATGGGTTGTCCCAGGGACGGCTGTAATCTTAGGATTGGGCTTCTTTGAGACTCTTGCTCTATGGAGTCCTGTCTTTTGAGTGCTTGGCTGATCTGACTTCCCTGAGACTGATGATGTCCAAGGATCGGACTGCCATTAAACCTTAGTGAACCATTTACAAAGCGGCCATTTAGTGGTGCTGTTTGCTGACCGCCTATAGACCCTTCCTGATAATCACTTGGGTGCTTTTGGAACACACTATTGTCAGTAGAGGTGAGGATATCTGGCCGTTGCTGCATTTGGGGAACTCCGTGGCTGACTGTGGTATTAGAGGGTTCTAGCCATGTGGTTAGGCTGGAACCTGAGGCCACATAGCTCCTCGCTTGAGTGTTAGGGTAACAATTAGACAAAACAGGAGCAGTAATCCCGAGGAAGGACGAAGTTGGAGGAATGGAATCTAGATGAGAAGACTTGGTAGATGTTTGTGGTTGGTATGATGTCGTTGATGGGGGGTATGCGCTCAATTCTTCCTGAGTGTGGAGACTTGATTCAGTAGTGGGCTTGGACGGAGTGCTAAAGCTGCTCTCTGCTAAGATCACATTCCTGGAAGAAAATTGTAGAATTGTAAAATTTAAAATGTTTTTAATAAGTGTGTTAGTCATATTTTTGGCTTAAACCTGGATTGTGTTTCAAAGCATTTAGCTTGTTAGGTTCCTTCGTTGTGAGCAAACAATAGCAATTGAAGAATGACAAGGATGGTTCTGGAGCCGAATCAAATCACACGCAAAAGTTTATTGCAAAAGTTAAGCAGAAAATGGAGGGGCATGCCAATGTCAAGCTAGCAGGAGGGTTTAGTATGGTAGCGCCTCGATGCATCAGCATAATCCAAGCTTTGTTAGTGTGGAAAATATAGACATTTTTATTGGTTTATCAATTACTCGTGTTTATTTACTATTTACGAACTGTGCCGGAATGCAACAAGCCCGAATAGTGGAGATCTACTGTACTATACTGATCTTTATCATGCAGCCTTAGACTGAGGAGAAAGAGGCAGGTTAGTACTCACCCCGGTGAGTTATGGATGGTTCTACTACTGGACAAAGGTGAGTTCAGGGCATGGGAGATGGGACATGGAGTTTTCTGTTGCCCTATAATCTCCTCTTGTGGACTCAGACTTGGAGGTGTCGAGGGCTGCTCTGCGCCTAACACAGCTGACCTTGCGACGGACTCTACATAACTTCTGGGTTCTGAATGTCATAGAGAAGATTTCATGAACAGCATGACGGTCACCTTCAGACGCACACAAAGAAGATGTGTGGTAAAAAAAAAGTTGACTAATAAATTTTTAGCGTCATTCTGGTTATTTTGCTTACATGAAGTGAGAAGGGAAACGAGGGTAAGGGGGATAGAAAATAGATGGATCGCTGAAAAAATAATTGAAATAAGTAAATTGTTTTAATTCATTTCATTTATTAAATAAATGAAATGAAATACTAGCAATACAAATATATACAAATATATATAAAATAAACAAATATGTAAATTCATACATTAAAATTAAGTTAATGAAAAATAAAATAAAATAAATACCATCATAGCTAAATTTATCTAAATCTACTGCATGTGCTGTAGTAAAATCTCCATTTAATTCTGCTTGACTGCACAAATATAGAATTACACGAGTACCAAAATTAAAAGGAAATACATGTGGATATATAAAGAGACTCAATGATAAAAAAAATATAAAAAATGTGGTCAAATTATTTTTCTATTTTGTCTTTGCTTTTTCTGCATTGACTTTGTTTTTTCCCACTTTGTTTTTGCTTTTCCTGTTTTGTCTTTGTCTTTTCCATTTGCTTTTTGTCATTGCATTTACTTGATGGCTCTAGAGGCTAAGTAAGGACAAAGGCAAACCAATGTGGGCAGGTCCTTCTGTCAGGGTGACTAGTCCCATTCAGCCGCTTGGCTTCGATATGGACTCCATCGTGTAAGACATTTGCGCAAAGTATGTGCATGGTGGCGTGATAGTGACGTTACATCCTGTCCATTACATTCAGAGCTACATTTAAACATATTGTAGCTACTACATAACCACTGTAAGCAGAATTCCTGTGATCGGGTATGGACTAGTCAGCCTGACAGAATGACCCGCCCACGTCATTGTTTTGCCTTTGCTTTTACTCGCCATAAAGTAGCTTCAGCCATCAAGTACATACAATAAGAAAAAGCAAACGGAAAAGACAAAGAAATACAGGAAAAGCAATGACAAAATAGAAAAAGAATACTACATTTGTATTTCTAAAATTTTTTTGATTCTCTTTATATTTCCAAATGAATTCCCTTTTATTTTTGGCACCCCTGTGATTCCATACAAAAATAGGTGTGTTAACATGTGATAATATTTTCAGTGTCTGCCCACCAACCTGAGCCAGTTTGATTGAGGTGAAGTTCTGCTGGGTTGTGGGGTTTCAATCCCAGGGCTGAAAGTGGAGTCTTAGCAAGCCCTGGAGGTGACCGACCTAAAATAATTTAAATAAATAAATGTGAATAAACAAAACCACCAGCCATATAATTTAAAAGGGCCATCTTGACAGCCAGTAGCTGTTCTCTACTGAAGTAGCACATGTCAGTGAATATAAAGTACTATAAAGTGAATATAAATGGTTTTTTTTTACAAAATGTTAATGCAATAGCAGGTACAGGGCTGTCAAGATATGACACAATGACACGCAATATTACTGAATCAGGTCATTCACAGATGGTTGTGTTCATGCCTCATGCTCTGCAGGAGGAGCAAAAACATGCATGTGTCAAATCATCAAAAGGAACGTCTGGATTTGGCATCACTGAGTGGTTTGGTACCGTGTTGGAGTACATCAAGACAGCAACAAGAACCCAAACACAAATGACAACAGCACACAGAGCAGCAACAACTCATATACTCACTTCTGACACTGTGTTTTTAAACACAAAAGCTGAACTGTAGATGTGTGTGTTATTCCTTCTGCTATTCTGTTATGCTGCAAGTGCCGCTCTGGTGGTGTTATCATGACAAAGCAAGACTGTGATATGGTACATATACGGGGGCATTTTCCAGGGAAGGGGATGTGGAGTAACAGTTACATGGCTGACATGAGACAGTGGAACTCTGGAAGAGAGGCATGCATTTCCCACTTACCAAAGAATCCAAAACAATTCTTTGCACCCTCTAACTGTGAGCCGTGAATGCACCAGTCTAAGTGGACACTCAGGAATCTGATATATGAACTTGAAGGCATAATTGCCAACACCCTGATGTCACATGCACTACAAAATGAGCTAACCGTGCATCTTTCACAAGTTTGCTATTAACAGCAACCCTGTTCATAGTTAACTCGCGGCACAAGTTAACTATTTTGTGTTAAGCTAAGAAAATCAAGTTCAGGGCCCCATTGGGATCTTAGGAACAAACCAAAAAAATGAATGAAGCAAACTTGTCTTCAACAAATATATGCCACTACTGAATCTAGTTCATCTTTCCATTATCCATTCAGAATATTGATATAAAGATGTTATTTCAAGTTGACTTTTAATAGTTAATTATTTTTTGTGGCATTTCAGTGTGTTTATCTTATGCTCTAAGATAAACTTTGCTTTTTGAGTCAAGGGGACACAGGACAATTTCAAAAAACATGTTATGATGTACAAAAAACAGTTAGTAAACATGACCAAATTATAAATACAGCGGGTCCACCCCTGGCTAAACTTGGGTCCTATACAGAATTTAATTTGAAGTAATGCAAATAATTTACGTGGAAAACAAATTGAGAAATAAATTATTTTTATTGTGAAATAATATGAAAAACCTGGGCCCACACACTGACTTAAAAATTAGTAGCTCTACCACTACACCACCGTGTGACAGATCACTGGCCTTGCGATGAACATCCTTTGCGCATGCCTGTAATGCGCACTGAACCTACTGAAAAGTTCAGTTTTTATATCTTTCTCGCAATATAACTTTTTTCAACCTAATTTTCAAAAGTTGAATCTTTATTCTTTGTTTAGTTTCTTATGAAATTACAAATTAAAACATATTTTTCCTTTAATATTCCAAATAAATATATTGTATTCCTCACAATATTACAATTATTAAAAAAAACAACAACAATTATTGTAAACTTGAAACTTTTTTTCTTGAAGGCATGGAACTTTTTTCTGAATATTATAACTTTATTCTCCTAATATTTTGACTGTTGACTGTAAAATGACTGCCGTTTTCTTCCGTATTTGCAGTTTTTTAAATTTCCTGTCAAATGGTATTTTTAGAGTGTGCCAAAGGCCATTAGAATGGCTCTGGGGCCACACTTTGACCACCCCTGTTGTAAGGATTAAATGTTTCTCAATGATAAAACAAAGAATTGTAGAATACAACCAGCTCACATGTGATATCAAAATCCTGTTAATTATGTTTCTATGCCTGAGCTCCACAGTGTCGTTAGTCAGCCAGAGGGGACACTTACACAGGTTGACGTAAGGGGTTTGCGGCGAGATGGGGAAGGCAGGGGTTCGGGGAAGCACCTCACCACCAACTGTGTGGGTGGGGCTGGTTGGCCCACCCTCCATATCCTCAAAGGCTTCCCGGTAGCTGTGCATGTGTCTCTGAGGAGTCAAACGAGATGAAAAAATGCATATAGTTGTACTAAAACGAGCAAAAACATAAAAACTGCACCTTCACGTTATCAAACATAGACTTTCTACCTCCTTTGGCCGGCCACCAGGGTTCATTGCTATGGCGTTGACAAACTCTGGAGAAACGCAACGGATCGGGGAGCGAACTGGCACGTCCGCGGATGGATCATCAACTGGACTGGTCAGGCATAGGCTGTCACTTGCGATTCGACGACGGGGAAGGGTTGCCTGCTCATCCAAAGATGCTGCACGGGAATGGACACCTGTGACGACATGCAAAGTGAGTGCTGAAGTTCCGACATACAAGTTGAGACCTCATAAACACCCTGATGGTTGTTAGTTCTTCAGAATGCTCACTGCAAAGGCGACTGTTTCATTGTGATGTTGCACATTGCGTCCAATTGTTGTTATTCAACAGTCCCACACATGGCAACGCACAAAGTTAGTGCTATTTTACATACATATCACACTGCATCAAGTTAAAGCATAAGACATACTGTCAGTACGATTTCCAAATAAAAACTGCATGATCATTTAAGTTACTGTTGCTGGGAAAAAAACCGACAAAAGACCATAGCACTTATTACTACATCACATCATAACCCCTGCATACCATGGAAAAAAACTTGGAAAAGATACATTAGTAAGATAATTCAAAAAAATATATGTGACTATCAGCATACAGTAATAAATAATCAAATAATTCACAAATGATGTCAACAAATAACTGAAAATATGTATATATGTATGTATAAGTTTTCTTTGGAAAATGATGACGGTTTATGTGAGAATGTATTGTTGTATTGTACGTGACATAGCACGGTGCAAGGATCTTATGAGAGAAGACCGACAGCAAACAAAAGTTGATATTGACAGTGGAATGACTCCTTACCAGCAGATGTATATATCCGTAAAAGAAAAATGTGTTGTGCACCAAGTCTGGAGCTTCATAAAAAAAATTATCAGATTGGCCATCATTTAGAGTCTCACTGTAGATTAATTAAAATTGATTCTTTTCATTTGCTGAGAAGCATGAAATCTATTTGTTTTTCCTGCAATGTGTTTAAAATAATAACATATTTCAGTGTTGGAAAAATATGCTGCAATGCAAGCCTGAGCGAGACATGTGTTATGCATATAGGTGTAGCAAAAGCATAAGTAAAAAGTTATAATGAACAATCACAGGTGTTGTAAATAGAGGTGAGAGACCGCTCGGGACAAAACATTTAAATGTCAACAAAGCACATGCAAATGAACAGTAGATGAAAGACCAATTCAAAGGAACTCTCAGGTGAGTTCAGTAGGATGAGAGAACAAACCGGGAAGCGAGTGAGAGTGGCTGTGTTCAGACTGAGAAGAGATCTTTGGGGTGACCTTGTGGGCACGAGCTGAGTATTCTGGGTAGAGAGATTAATGATGAAAAAGAAAAATGATGATGCGATAAAAAAGAAAAGAAGCAGAAAGTAGATAAGGTCCAAACCGGGACAATAATAAGACATGCACTGAATCTTAATTATTTGGTTTTGCACTTAAAGGTAACAATTCTACGATGAATATTTGAGGCCATGGTCAACGCTGATATTGCGCTGGATTGTGTGATAACTAACATTCATTTACAGTATCTTTCTTCACTTCACTTCACTTTGTTCACAATGTAGCCATTGCAGACCATAACATTTAATGGACATTTTTATAATGAAATAAACCCTGTTAAATTGAGTAATATTGCAACAGTCTAAAATGTACTTTACAGGATTAGCCTGTGGACATTATTGTTGAATGTCCTTGGAAATATATATATTTTTTGCTTAGACACAGACAAGTTAAGGGACTGTTTGTAACTGGCTCAAGACTGCTTTTTTAATAACCAAAAATAGAGAACGAACACCACCAGCTAGTATATGTTGCCATTGGCGGTTTAAAAGAACAGATGGAAAGGAAATATTTATCTATATTTTTCACAATGGATGACTTAATGACTTGCAGTTATGCTGTTGTTAGAATAGGCTGTGTCAGGGGTGTCCAAAGTGCGGCCCAGAGGTAATTTTGCACCCAACACATTCATTCATTTCATTCATTCATTTTCTGTACCGCTTATCCTCATTAGGGTCACGGGGATGCTGGAGCCTATCCCAGCTGGCTTTGGGCGAGAGGCGGGGTACACCCTGGACTGGTCGCCAGTCAATCGCAAGGCACATACAGACAAACAAACATTCACACTCACATTCATACCGATGGACAATTTTAGAATCGCCAATTAACCTAACATGCATGTTTTTGGAATGTGGGAGGAAACCGGAGTACCCGGAGAAAACCCACACACGCACGGGGAGAACATGCAAACTCCACACAGAGATGCCCAACGGAGATTCGAACCCAGGTCTTCCAGATCTCCTGACTGTGTGGCCAATGTGCTAACCACTCATCCACCGTGCGGCCTCCCAACACATTCTAAAAATATAATTTAACAAGAAAACTAAAAAAAAAAAAAAAACAACAGGAAAAATGGGAAAATAGAAGAATTTTTCAAGCGCAAAGCTAAAATATCAGGAGATAAAGGCTTAATCTAATGAGATAATATTTTTACAAAAATACAAGAAAATAACATTATTTTAGTGAAATATGGAGTTGAAATGTTAAAGAAAAAATAGTTGTAATATTATGAGAAACAAACAAAACAACAAATAAAGATTTTGGAAAATTAGGTTGGGAAAATTTTTAAATATTACGGGTATGAAGTCAAAATGATTACGGAAATGAAGTAGTAATATTTAAAAAAGAACATTTATGAAGTTTGTTTAAGAAAATTAAAATATTTGGAAAAAAAAAACACAAAAATGAGAAAAAAAGAGCAAAACCAAAGCTCATATTAATAATACGCTTTTTCACCTATATCACAAAGCAGATATGTAGATTGGCCCTTGGGAGCACAATCTTGGACACCCTAGGCTATACATTAAATGATGACTAACCTTAGTAGCTAAACTTTACCGGGTCACTGTCATCATCTGACAATTAACAATTATTAATGTGCACACACATGCGTGCACACTGGCCACGCTTATGTGGTGCATGGCTTGCATGCTCGCAGCAGGAAGAGGGCGAGATATAATGCTATATTTTTATTGCTACATAGCAAACAAGTTAGCAGTAGGTGCAGTAGATTCTCAGAAAACAAACAAGACCCAGCCTCCATTATATGCACGCTCTTAAGGCTGTGCAATTAGTTGAAAGGGGTGTGTTAAAAAAAATAGCAGTGTCTGTCATTGACTTTACAAAGTCAAAACTATTTTGTACTAACTTTCTTGTTTTAGAATTTCACAATCCTGTGAATCACTAAACTCATATTTAGTTGTATGACCACAGTTTTTTTTTATTTTTATAACTGCTTCATTTCTGTGTGGCATGCTTCCACACGCTCCACAGTCTTCACTGTGGACTGTGGCTTGAATTCAGAGTTTGACTGTCTGTCACAATTTTACTCTCATCAGTCCATAAAATGTTCCTCCATTTCTCTTTAGACCAGTTGATGTGTTCTTTGGCAAATTATAACCTCTTCTTCAAATACTGTTTGAATAACACAGGGACTTTGCGGGGATTCTTGTAAATAGATTAGCTTCGCACAGACGTCTTCCAAGGCTATGTCCACACGAAGACAAAACGCTAACCATTTCCAAAACGTTTTCTTTTCATCTGATCGTCTTTGTGTAGATGGGGCTTAACTGTCACAGAAGGTACAGGTAACTCCAGACCGTCTTTGATCATCCTGGAGGTGATCATTGGCTGAGCCTTTGCCATTCTGCTTATTCTTCGATCCGCTTTGATAGCTGTCCTCTGTTTTCTTCCACGTGTCTCTTGTTTTGCTCTCCGTTTTAAGGGATTGGAGATCATTTTAGTTGAACAGCTAAAATATTTTTGCATCTCTTCACAAGTTTTCCCTTCTCCAATCAACGTTTTAATCATATTGCTATTTTTTTTAACGCACCCCCTTCAACCAATTGGCCAATTCCACAGCCTTAAGAGCATGCATTTCGGGAATGCTGGGTCTTCTTTGTTTTCAGAGAATCTACAGCATAACTTGTTTGCCATGTAGCAATAAATTATATCAATAACAGTAAATACTTTGGTTACTCACGTTGGACTGCTATTATTTTGACACTACTGCATATGCCTGTATGCCAAATAAGGATAGGAATATAGTCAGATTAACAATAACAATTATTTTAAGTTTGAGATGGTTGAACAATGAAAAAGAAAATAACTGATAGTTCACTTATTAATCCTGTTAGTGAAATGTGCACATAAAACTCAGAGCTTTTACTGTGTACAAGTACATAAGAAATTCCAGAGGGACTGAATGTTGCCTTCTTGAAGATGTGTTTTGCCGTTTAGGACGTCTGATGTCTGAGTCAAGCTTCCTGGACCAGAGTGGACACTTCCTGTTTGAGCTTGAATGGCAGCGACTGAGTTAGGATAATAGATAAAGAGACATTTTCAGTCTTCTTTATCCATTCAACTTTGTCTTACCAGTATTTTGTAAAGCCAGACTACAAGCTTTGTATAAAATAGTTCACTGGTTGCGGTGGTGTTTGTGGTCATTCTAATCATGTCAAGCAATTGTGAATGATTCGGAATTCAATTCCATCTATATAAAAAGAAGGCACATTATGTGATTCACTACACGATATTATGTTTGAACTTACCAGCAACTCTTTGAGCCACCAGCCCTTCAACATTGAAAACTTCATCAGGTTCAAAATCCCTTGAAGCAGGTGATGATGACACAGCACTGAGGCTTGTCTGAGGCTCAATGGCCTCAGTGGACTGGGACAATGAGCCCGGTGGGAAGGTGTTAATTGGCCTGAGCTGGATCTCGGTAGTTTCAGTTGGGAAAGCTTGAGAAGAAATAATGGTTCCAATAGTTTTCAAGCCAGGGACCGGTGCAGGCTCTGAAATACTTCCTTTCACAGGTGACACCTGAGTTGGTGATTGATAACTGGCCTTTGCAGACATTGGACCGGACAAATGAGAAGGAACACCAGCATCCACCTCACAGCAAGCACTGGTTTGACTTTGAGATACGGACGGTTGTGTGGTCACAACACTGGTTCCTTTTAGAGGAGCACTTTGGGACTTTGGCATCACTGAACAGATAGGTTCCAGGTCCAACATCAGGAGATTAAGAGTCTCTATTGATTTCTCAATCTCCTCTTGTGAGGCACTGTGATGATGAGGGAACTGTGGAAGACTCTGGTGAACTGGAATCATTGCCGCAGACAATGTTGGCCCAAACGTAAGTCCTTCTGTTACTGGCTCTTCAGGTACACCAAACCTTTGCCAAATATTGAGACCACGTTGGAAGGCATCCCTGCTACTAGTGGTCCGGGTGGGAGCTTGTGGCATAGACTGTGCATCTATACCAAATGACAGTGAGCGGTACAGATTCTGAGTACCCATGTAATTAGAAGGTGGGACTGAATCACTTCGAGTAACAGTTTTGTCTGATATGCAAATTTGTGATTCTAATGTTTCCATGGGCTTTTCTGGAACACTGCTCCCCAGGTATGGCACATGGTCCTGGCAACTGATGACGGATTCAGACTGGTAGTAGAGATCTGCTGGTGTGGCTCGGCCATCTGTGGAGGAGAACGTTCCCAAACTGTCCACACTGTTTCCTTCATGACTGGTCGGCATTTCATCGTCTAAAATGTCTGTTTCACGGTCACCACTATGATCATTCACATGGACATCGGCAGGGACCAAGTGAAGTATCCCTCCAACAGCAGAGTTCGGGGAGGAGAGAGAGCCCTGGCAATGCGTGGTCCCCTCTAATCCACCTAGGAGCTGCTCCAGTTCCTGCTTTTCTTGAGGGCTGATGGGTTGCTGGTTGTGATGAAGCACTTGGGGAATCTCCTCAACTGTGGAAATGTTTGTTTGGTTCACCAAAGTGGTCTGAGGGAGTGCTGCCATTTCATCAGTTCGGTCCGTTTTAATGGAGGCTGTTGAGTTCCCAGAGTCGCTGCTCACTGACAAGGCGTGGTCAACTGCAGGTAGGGAATGTTCAATAGCAGTGGGTGGGAGCCCATTGGATGTCATGCGCCCATCAACAAACTCTTTTTTGCGCACTTTGGCATAGAGGCTCCCATCCAGAGGCCCTTGGGTATGGATGACTTCTGCAGCAACAAAAAGAACATATACTCATTAAAATTAAATACATCCAAATTCGCCAAACATCAAAATGATACTTTTGTAATGAAAATAATGCCTCTCAATATAACTAATAACATCTCTGTTTGGAGCTACATATTCCACCCGTGCTTCCTTCCACATCCCAGACTCTAAATTCCCAATAGGTGTGAATGGTCGTTTATTTCTATGTGCCCATCCTTGACCGGTTGTCATCCTCGACTGGTACCCTGCCTCTCACCCACAGTCCTCTGGACACTGAGGGAGTGACAGACCCCAGGCCTACGGACCTAGATAATAGGGTACTATAACTGATTCACATGAATAAAAAATGTAAGGGAAAATTGTGTGAGCGTGTGCTTGTGCGGGGGTGTTTGCAGCTATGGTATAGGGAAATTGTGTGATCATTGCCAAAACAGCTGAATCAAACACTGGCTCACATCCACCTTTCTGCTGACTTCAGGAAATGAACAAGTGCTGCAAGGTCCAATGTAGAAAAAAACATGACATCACAACAGCCTGCCCTGTGCTTTATCAAGTCAGTTGAGGACATTTGTGCCACTTGAACAATGCAGCTAATGTATAATAATGGGCAGATTGTGTAATAGGTGCAACAAAATATGTAGTGCCAAAAATAGGTGACCAATACAACTCATGAGCTCACATCGGTTGAAGTAGTTGGTCTCCCAGCAAATTAAAAAAATCATTTTAAGAAATCACGCTGTGAATGTATTTTTCAATATACACATACAGTGTAAGATATTCAATCATGATTAATTTAGGAGTATTGCACCTTGCGCGGGATAATGCAAGCGCAGCATAATAGGTGGCATGGCATTATGACGCCGCCACTGAGATGCTGCCTTTTAACTCAGGTTGAAAATGCCGGCAAACTGCCTACAAGTCTTTTAACTGTGAAAAACGGTCAAGGAAAACCAGATTTATGCTCAGTAATATTCATCATGATTTACAGCCAATAGAACTTAACACCGCTTCTTTGTTGATGTCTAAAATATTGTTAAAAGGGTGAAAACTACACTGGACTCCAAAGGGTTAAGTAACTACTAACGCTTTCAGTGTCAAGGCTCGATATTTCATCCTTATCCACATGAGCAATTGTTCTACATTTATACACATTGCAGCAAACATAGAATAATTAATTTGATATTGATATTTGATATCTACTACTGGCATTCAATGTAATTTAAAATGATCTAACCACTCAGCCAATGTTCTCTTCTGAATCTCACATTTACGACAGACACATGACAAGAAGCGTCTTAGTAGGAGGAGGTTCCCTACCTGTGCAACAGATGGCAGCCCCAAACTAAAGTGAGAAAAGTCCTACAGAGGAGTCCCCAGTGTGACACACAGTATTATGCCGTCTAGAGAGTTGGTTCTGGCTACTGTTTCGTCTCCCCTCTGTCTGTCTGGATCAAGACAGCCACCACTGTTGCTTGCTGCTCAGTGACTTGTGCTGATCCGTGCTGTGTTGCTTATGTGGGAGGTCCCTTACAACAGCTTTTGATTGTGGATGTGGGAGGTGGGGAGGGTTTTTCAGAGAAACTACAGTTTGAGAGAATGACAAAAATCCCTGAAGGTCAGCTTTGCTTGCAAACTCCTTTTTTTGCATCACTTCCACATCAATATGTACCTACAAATACAACCTGCTACTCCTAATATTACCCACATCCTGTGTACATTAGCACACAGTACTTTGTATGTGCTTAAAATACAAGTCAGAACAACTGCACATTTGTCAGTGTCATGCTATAGATTGTATAAGCTCCACAGGTGTTTTAGCTAAGCCAATTCAGTCTTAAACTAATGGATAATGGTTTAACCCGGATTTCCCCTCATTTGACTAACACAGTGCAACATTCACTCCCTGGCTGTCTCCCTGTAAACCAAAATGTGCAAAAATTGAGGCTATTTTTCCCATAGGAAATACAATAATCCCTGGTCACGTCACATTTTGAATTTCACAGCTTCACTGTATCATGGTTTCTCAAAACTACACATATTAAAGACTATCTGATAATGTATAGCACTGTTTCCTGGTTGAATACAGACAATTCAAAAGAAAAAAATGCACATTGAAGCAAATTTTGTGTATGCTTTGCAGAAATTAAGTATTTCAAGCTAAATATAGCTAAATGAACTAAAATACAAATATAAGGCATTCAGCAAGACACAATCAAAGACATTGGGTAAGTAGTATTCTTCAATGGTCACTAGGTCTCGGTAATGTTACGGTAATGTTCAGTGAGATGTACAAGCACCAGACTTTATTTTAGAAACACATGGCTTTTATTGCAGGTTTGAATTATCTCACAACAGGCACAACAATCCTTAATATAGGCTACTGTTGCATCCGTCACCCACAGCGGGCTAAAACTCAACTCTGAGCCCTTGTCCTCCCCTGACTCATTTCCCCAGCACGAACACATGTACAGCAACACACACAGCCACAAGCCTTATTTATGTTTTAAATGTTTTATTTTGTCTTATTATGTCTACTATATTGAGTAATACAAGCGTAAATGTGTCTATTGGGGTGTTATTTCAAGTCTAGAGGGCTCTATTGTTAACAATTGAATTTAGAAGGTTGAGACAGGTTTTCTATGCCGTAACTACAAAAATGGAGGCAATTTTTTTTTTTTTTTGGGGGGGGGGCGCATGGAGTACTTTCAATATTAGTGTAAACCCGCCAACATGTCCCAATGTATTATACTCAACATGCCTTTTGACTCTGGAATACACTTCACAGTTTCCCATTTTGTTGCATTTTCCTGGTTTCAGTTTCAAGTTCAGTTTGTACAGTACAGACAAAAAGTAAACAGATATTATCAGTTGTCTATGGTATTTCAAATGAGAGGGGCACAACAACATTTCTGGCCCCTAGGCGGGGCGTGACAGAAAATAACTGACAACCACTGGTGTAAAGCCAATCATCTGTTCAACACACCCAAAAATATTAACCAAAGATACTTTTTATAGAGAATTGTTTATAACTTTACAGAAAACAATTGTGCTTGCACTAGCAACTTTCTTTGGCCCCATGGTAGTATTTAGCAGTGACACTCGCATAGGGTGCTTTGTTTGGGCACTGGATTTCACAGAACAATACAGCACAGGGCAAACGGACTAGTTTGTTAAATCCTATACTGCTCGAAAACCAAGGCAGTGCGCAAAAACATATATAAAAATAATACAAAAATCCGGGGCGTACAAAAAACAAGGTTTGACTGTACTGCATGTTTTTTGTTACTTTTAAAAACTAGTGGAAGAATAGCTAAAAACAAAGAAAAACATTTGATGCATCAGTGTTAACGCCATGGGTACTTTCTCTCATGCACTGAAAGACGCAGTTTAGTCATTCCTTTTAATCAAGCCCATGTCTTCAATTAGGGATGAAGTGACTGGTGAGTATCTACAGAATCTCCGTTTGCACGTCAGGGAATCTAATCTGTCCTTTACACTTATGGGACTATTTACGTTGCAACTATGTTTGCTGCTGTTTTGCTTTGGAGGGAGTGAACTCAAGAAGCAGTCAAAAAATCAGCTTCCCTGGTGTTCCTTTACTCAGAAAAGGTGCGTGAATTTGTGATATATTACGCTGCACGGGCCAGTGTGTTTTTAATACTCCCCAGGGGGTTCATTTTTGCTGTACAATGCAAACTCCACAAGTCAGGCGGAGAAGTTCTGCCTGTCTGACCCCATAGCCTTTAGAAATTATATAACAACCGGGGAGAGTCAAGCATGACCGTTTGGGCTGGAGTGACCATTTTGGTTATTCACAATCTAAAAAAAAACTCACTATAAAGTTAAAATTGGACAGGTCAATATCAACAAAAGCATCCCACCTGCAAACTCCATCCATCTATCCTCTGTCTGAACCGTTTCAGATAAAGCTTACTCAAATGCAAGAAGGATTAAAGCCATTCAACACATTGACTGTGGTAGAGTGTAGCCGGATATTTTAAAGTTACAGACGGCAGATGGTGCAACTGTGTGACCTTTAATCTTTGAACTTTGAACACTGAACTCTACGGCAACAGACCCTCCTTGACAGCGGAAACAGCACGTTTCTTTTTGCGAGCTTATGTCGCCAAACACACCCTGAACAACAAGTGCACGTGTGTGTCTGTGCGTTTCCACAGTTGGGGGGCTTGCCTGCCAACCACAAGTGTGATACTGAAGAGGAGAAAAGATTGGGCATGTTTTCTCAAGCCTAAACTTGTACAGACAAGACAAGAATAAATGTCAAGCACTTAAATTCAGGAAGCATCATAAAATAGGAAGGCTCAATAACTACATGTTTTTAAATGTAGGTATGCATCTGGATAAAGATGTAAAAACAAGTATGCTATTTTCTGGACTTTAAGTCTGTTCAGTTAAAAAATGCATCCCGGAGAAAAAAAAACATACAGTATCTGTCACACTGGACTATAAGTTGCATTTACTATTTATAATAGGAGTGTGCCAACAACACTCTCATTCCCAACATTTAATTCACAAGAGAAGATGACAAAACTAGAAGGACAGGGCAATGTTACACCAACAAGGAGAAAAACTAAATGTAAAAAGTCTAATTCTTTCAAGTTTATGAATGCAAAAATACCTTAATACCTATTTAATAAATATCAGAATGTTCTCAAAGGAATCACTTTTAATACGTGACATGACGCCTGATCGCATCCCGGTGTGTAAAATTGTATCATACAGCCGTATTCAACAAAACAGATAACAACAAAACAATATTTAGTTAGTATGTAATTAGTCAGTGGCTGTCACAATTGGTACAATCTCTGTAAAAAATGTGACCTATACTACATAAAAATATGGTAAGTACTTTTGAGTCTCTATTCTTCAATGGACTCCTCCACGCCACAGAGATAAACAACACCTATCCAGACTATTGTAATGTTTTAGTGTAGTAAATATTCTACTGTATATCTAAGCTATAGCTTCTATAGCGTCAGACAAAGCCTCCGCAGCTTACAAAATACACAACACCAAAGATCTACAACTTGGAGTAGCTAAATAAGCACTTTCAGTTTATTAAATATTCATCAACATTTCAGTAAATCAATGTCTCTGCGTGCAAACTCACTTCGTTTGTGGGAAACAAAGGCCACTGTAAAAAAGGAACACAGCTTTGAAATAAACTGAAGAAAGAAACAGAATGGCTGACATTGGCTACCATTGTATACCATAATTACCATCAGCCTAAATTGTGAGTCTCTTGAAAAGCCATCAACATTCATTAGTAAATCTGGAAAAAGAAAATGCTAGGGAACAAATGAATAATAAGCATTTGATGAGCTGGTTCCAAGTGTCTCGTTCAGAAGGTGAGTGGAAGCTTTATAGGCCAGCAAGGTTCAGTCTGGTGGATGGCAAAAAACAATCTGTCTAATGCAGGGGTCTCATACTCAAGCCACCTTGGGGAGTCTGGCTGAGGCTGGGCTGCAGCTTTGGTGCACATGCATGTGCGCACAACTTATTTATTTATTTTATCCAATCTTCTCAAACTTAGATACATACAGTATAACACAAAATAAAATTGACAAGGACACTGGTGTAAACAAGCTGTATAACTTTCCTCAGGTACATCCCTTCTTTGGTAGTCAATATGTATGGAACATACTGTACTGTTACCTGTATAACTGCTTTCTGTATGAAACTACTGATAAAACAATCAATCAATACATAAACACATTAAGAACTAATAACTATTTAAATTAGTAGAACGTTTGTTTTCATTTACATTTTACACTTCTTTAACCTCAGTCAATGGGCTTTTTCTGAAAATTGCCTGCTTTTTATTTTGTATTTTAATTCACTTGGCGTGTCGTGTATAGCCGATGCTCGGGGAACGGTGCATCGGTTTACATGGCCCTGACATCAATTCCACTCCCACACCCCCCACAAGATTAAAAAAAAGCAAGGAATCCATCAGTGTCATCTGCACTGTAAACCAAACAAGATCCAAGTGAGGGCACGCCACAACCAAACGGAACCCGCATCTACTGCCATGCCATCCAAGCGTCTTTTTCCAATTTAACATGAGACCGGGTGGGGGCCACAACGCGCAGCTTGCTCAGCCCGACTACCCCAACCCCGAAAGCCCACCCCCACACAGATCCAACCGGACTCTGACGGTAAACCACACCAACGAGTTCCCTGCGCTTCTTTTATCTCGCCGGGCACGCATCACTTTGATATATTCGGAGAGAGAGATAACTTATACACGTCGTAGAACGCCAAACTGGGCAGCAACTTAAAACAGTTTTGAACAGCGAGTTGGGACAAATGTCCGTGCTTACCTAGTAAGGTACAGAAGAAAAATCTCCATGGCAAGGCTGCGTTAACTTTCACTTATTGAAAAATGTTTCAAGCTTAGTCGATGTCACGCCGCTGAGAGTGTTATGCCCCACCGTGATTGGTTGGTTTGTCAGCCCCGCGCACAACACTGTGCCATTCATATTATAGCGTTACCGTGAGCACTTCCTGCTTCCCAGTGTCGTTTGCGGGATTGTCTTGCAAATGTCTATTCATGACACACTGAGTGAGACAGTCATGTTGGGTATTGACATCCCGCGGTTCCGCTGCTTGGATAAACAATTGACAACTTTAATATTACTTTTCCCATTAATTAATACTTGCCTTTTTTTCAGTTCCTTGTGAGGGCCACATTAACATGACATTTTCAGATAAAGATGGGGGCCACAAATCATTGTCTTGTGAGCCGCAAATGGCCTGCGGGCCACAAGTTTAAGACCTCTAGTCGAAGGCTTGATAGTTTGCACAGGCACGTTCAAACAAAGAAGTATACGCTCCTGTTTTAATCAACAGGCCCGTTGTGTTCCTAAACAGAAAGACAGTAATATTAAAGGTCTTTCAGTTTAAATATAGAGGTGTCTGAAGAATCCAACAACTTTCTATTTCATTGCATGAGTTTGCATAGTTAGGTCTTCAGGCCAGGGTAGGGGTCTCAAACTTGTGGCTTGTGGGCAGCATGGCCCCTACTGCGTTTGATATTTTTTTTAAATATATTGTGGCAAACTTGGGTCCTACAAGAGATGGTCAGAGTAAGCTTGTCACACTGAGTCACAGTGAAATGAGTGAAGGAAGACACTAGACAGAACACTACTACAATCGCAGTGCAGACACAAAAAAGACACAACACAACATGTGAACACACATAGGGCGGCTGGGTGTCTGTAACGGATGAATTGGCTTCACATTATTTTATATTAGAGAAATTGCCTCGATTTTCCGGTTTTCACTGAATCTTTTGGAAAAAATGAATGACAAAACTGAAGTTTCGCTCTACATGGCAGTCATGTACTGTATGCATTTTGCTCAAAAACTTAAATTTATGCGACATCACGTGCTTTGCATTTCACAGTGTAGTACTGGTGCTGACTGGGTCAAAAGGATACACATCACAACACATGTCATTTGTTCCTCTTGGGTTAAATTTAGCCTTATTATACAGTCTTGGCTTTTATGCAATCAGATCAGTGGCTTGTTTGGAGTCAAAGCAACCTAAATCACTCCACCAAGAAACAGGGCTTGTTGCCAATACAAAAGGACAGACATTTCACCTCTGCATCTCCTTGGGTTAATGCCAAGTCTATCTGGAGCTGATTCTGAACAAAAGATGAAGATATTCTAGCACATATTTAGTCAATGAAATGTACACACAGCAGCACATATTTCAACACTTTTTTTCTTGGACATTTTAGGGGAATCTCAGCTTCCCTTGCAGTCTTACAGCAATCGCCACTGCCTGAAACACACCAGCCAAATCAGAACAATCCTGCAAACCAAGAACACAGCTTGTTACTTCATATTTTAGCAGGTTGCTTCACAGTATCCTAGTGTTACGTCAAAAAACTCTTCCATTCATTCATCCATCCAACCATTGTAACTGTGGGCCAATCCTTACAATGCCCCCTCTAAGTTCCCTAGGATCTGACAATACACAAACGCCATTATGCATTCCGTGGACCTCTGTGGGCAGCATTAGTAGTGCACACTGCAGTATCGCACCTGTCCGAAACCTGATGACTTCCATTCTGACTCCACAATGTAGCTTGCTCTACTCTCAACCTCAGACAAAACAAGCCATGGTCACATACAATTCACCATCTGAGTCTTGTAGAAAACCCCTAGTTTATCATTTTGTTTGCATTCCTTTTATTGTTTACCATTCATATTGTTAATTAGGTATATTTACATTTCCTAGTTTTGACTTTCACTCTCTGTTTTAAAGCAGACTGTTGCGGCACTATTTTATCCTGCAAATTTATATGAAAAATAAATTTTGCTGTTGCAGCATGTTTGCTGAAACAGCCCTTTTTGTTAAACATTGTAAGAGTATGCCTTTATTTGTTTTATACCAGGCTCTTATTTTGCAATGTGTTGCACAAGGAAGTGACATTAGTTCATGGCGCTAAAAGGATCAGGAAGCCAAGCTTCGGTGGCATGTTTGTGGCTGCAGTCTGCCTGGTATAATTTGTAAAATATCGCCTAAGGCTTCAATGTTGATGACCAGAAACACAGCAGTGTAACACTTTCTCATTGAAAAATTAAAACATTCCACCCTCTTTCTCTTGTTCTTCTGTGTGCACATACTTCGAGAGCCAGTCCACCTTAAAATAACCACTTTTTTTATGTTAGCTTGGTGAGTAGATGTTGTACTGCCTGAGAATGCGAGAGCATTGCACAATTGCAGCTTAGAGGGAACATTGCTTACAAACAACTTATCATATTTTCCAGACTGTAAATCGCTGTGCAGTATATGTTGCAGATAAGACGCACTGGACAAAAAGTTGCATTTTTTTAGAAACTTATTTCACAAAATTATACAACTACACAACAGCACACAGAGCAACAGGCTGAATAGGTGTCTAGTATGTTAACGTGACACATTAACAGTTATTCAGCTACACAATAGCATAAAGAACGGGCTACATTAACATATCAAGCCATCAATCCCAACAAGAAAGTTAACACTAATCAAGTTCACCAAGCTCCCGATCTCATTCTACATCATTGAATCCACTGAAGTCTTTATCTTGGGTGTCGCTTCTGCTGCTCGATTACCAGTTTTGGGCTGCATATTTTACTACCTACAGTTTTTAATCTGATTTATTTTTAGTAGCATTTTGTTTGTGTTCAGTCTTTCAACTAATGTTTCAGTTAATTTTTTCAGAGGTACAGGAGCGTCTCATAGTTGTCACAAGCCTAGAGTGCCCTCTCACGGCTGTCATTGGTAATGTTGACTTGTTGGTTTATGTCAATCAGTATAAAATAACTATTACAAACCTGTTAAATATATAATAGGTGGAATTTTGGTTACCATTAATAATCCGTTCCAGAAGGTCCGATTTTAAAATAAATGTAGAAAATACATTTTTCCCATAAAAAAATAATGTAAATCCAATGAATCAGTCCCAAAAAGCCAAAAATGCCAGAGTAAAACACAGTTTTACAGTATAGTTTTACACTTATAGTTGTACGTGCAGAATACACATTGAAATGCATATAAATGTCGAATGACAGGGTAAATTAATATTAAACATCACTTTTACTTTTTACATTTAACCTTTTACCAGTGAATTCCACTTGGATACCACCGTAAGTTTAATTAGACTTTACCCTTTATCAGATTTCTCTACCAAACCCTGCTTGACTCTGCCTTGTATTGAGTATTGTTATCTTCATTGACACATAAAGTACTTTCTGAAACTTCTGAAACCAAAAACACTTGGGGAGCACAACTCAATGTTGACTTCAACAAAAACATACCTTCTAATTGTAAACATTGTGAATGGCTGAGGCAAACCTCTGTAATGCAGTTGTTTAAAGCGTAAAAGAAAAATGCACTTTTGGTGATTTGGAACAACACTACTTCTCGCTTCTATCTGAGACCCTGAGGGATATACATTGTGTCCTCTATTCATTTTAGCTTCCAAAGGCCACTTATCAGAAAGATGTTGATGAGGCCAAATACCAGTGGAAGACACACTGGTTTCCGAGAAACCATTTTTTTCCCTCATCCTATCAAAGTAAAATACAACAGTGAGAGTGACTTATTGAAGTATAGTTGAACCCCATCTTTTTGCAAAAGTAAGTGTTTTTTACACAATACTCATACTTGAAGAAAAAACATGAAGCATAAATACATAAACATGTCGTGTTTGGGGTTTTCTAGCAGTGGTACATGTATGCTGTACATTTTACCTGTATAATCACATATTTCAAACTTACAACAGCCTACCGTAATTTCCAGACGCTACTATAAAACGGCACAATGATACGGCTAATTTATGGTTAAAAGACCAACAGTTCACATGAACAAAACAGAAAGTGGTGCATTTCCGCAACAGAAGTGAATATCACATCTTTTGAAGTCTTATGCTCCAACTGTTTTTAATTCAAGTAAGTTTAATTAAGTATAGAATTACTACAGCCTCTGCTTGGACGGCTTTGACCGCAAGCAGCTGTTAAACGATGACATATCAAAGGAGCTAAAGACTACAGGTAGAATGGCAAGGTTTATAGTGGGTCTTTCTGTGTAAATATTCCATGTCACAACGTAGACCTCTGTGGCTCACAAATAAGTGCCACTTATATACGTACATTTTTTTCTCTTTAAATTAGATGGATGCACTTGAACATAATTTTGTCTACATTTTATATTCAGGTACGCCAAACTGGACTTTACAGAACTTTTCAGGGGGGGGAAGGATGACCAAAAAATCTGCAAATGTGTGGGGATATACTGCATTTTCTTGGATCTCTATTTATCTAAAGTAGACAATGTATTGAGGTGAGAAAACTTTTTGGTAAAAAATGCACACTGAATCAACAGACTCATTTTCCCTGTTGTTGTTCAGGGGGATAAGAAATTCCTTAACTGTACTTGATTGTACCTGGCAGCGCCAAGTCGGCAACAGTTGTAACGGAAATTACACACTTGGTGGGCAACACCCAAATGTGTTCCTAAACCCTGGGAGAACACAACCCAGAGTGTAATTTACACCCAGCCACACACACTATGTAACTCTCTCTGGAGTAGAATAAGAAGACATCAATTCTATTTTTGCAAGCACTATTTGCAACTGCCACCTCATGTGGCTTCGGCACTTTATGAGCAGTGATAGCCTAACAACCTTTGACATTTTGTGTGTTAAAAATACACAGAGGAAAATTATGGTCAGTGTTTTCTGTTTCTAAAAAACCAACAACATCATTCTGTCAATTTGCCTTTTATGCTTGTGTTTACCATGGCAGACTTTAATGTGATTATTTTGGTAAATCTGTGTAATCCATAACTGTTCAGGCTTGTTTGTCGAGAAGCATTGCCACTACAGTAAGTGGTCAAGTAACACACTGATGCATTTCCAAAAAGCATTCATTTGAAGATACAAATATCTTAAACTAAACATTGTTAGCAAAATCCCCGACTAACAGTGAAGTCTAAAGTAATCTGACTGTGTGGTTGCATGAAGTATGTTGTTAACTTAAAAGCAGTACGGTCTCATGACTGCACGCGTGAGAAGGAATTCTAGTTTCATGTAGAGCTGCAAACATTTGGTGTGTGCAATCTAGTAGATTCTAGTAGATGGCGCACTGGAGTTTTTAAATAAAATTTTATACAGGCGCATCACAATAAATAAGAGTATGGTGGAAAATGTATTTGATTTCATGAGTTCATTTAAAACAAAGAAACCAATTAAAGGCTCATGAAATATGTAGCAGTCTTTTTAAATTATTTCATTTTCATTTTTACAATGAACCAGTCGTTTACAGCTGTAAATTATAATGTGTTATAGCCATGCATCCATCTTCTATGCCAGTGATTTTCAACCACTGTAATTTTTTAACAATAGTCAAAAAGTTATAATTAATTAAAGCGGTAATCTTTTAAGAAAAAAAGTCACGTGTTTACTATTAACAGAAAAAAATATATATTTTAGAAGCATAAAGTTGAAATATTAAAGAAAAGCTGCTTTTTAAAAAATAATAATATGAGAATCAAATAATAAAGATTGGGAAAAAGTTGGGAAAAGTTGAGAATGAAGAGGAAAATGACATCAAAATATTTTTGAGGCGTTTTTTGACTATACAGTATGTAGGATTGTGTCACAGTCTGGGTTTTAGTTTCTGTGTCAGTCGGTTTATTTTCCATTATTACGCCTGTGTTCCTGTTTCATGCCTTTATTTTGTAGTCACTTCCTGTTTGGTTCCATTCAGTGTCATCGACCTTTGCTTTCCTGCGCCGACCCAAGTGCACCTCATTTCTTGTGTGATTATTTAGTTGAGCCTGTGGCCTTATGGGTAATTTAAAAAATAAATTTCTCCCTCTCCGTTTATGAAAAAAAAATGTCCACATGACCTCGTATTTAAAAAAAAAAAAAAACACATCCTCACGTAACCGGATAAATGCATTGAGAACCACAGTCATAAGCATGCCAAACCTTAGGCAATAATAGTTACTAAAATTCCAATCAGAATCATCATCTGTCATCCCATCACTTCCCCAAAACATAAATCATGGCGCCAGGCTCATTTGTGTGGACTGACAAGGAGGTAGGATTACTTATAAACGTTGATTTAGAATACAAATTCAACTAGAGACAAGAAACTATAGTCAGTTCTAAGGGCATCCATGTTGTTTATCATGTTTGCAGGTCAGGTGTGTGGCGTCACTGCAAGTTTCTCCAAATCCACACTTTGGCTGGAGGTTTTGAAAACCTTTGTGTTCAGTGCCGTATATCTGTGGACTCGTGTGGATGCAAAAACGTGAAAGAAAAACTTTGTTTTATGAGACACCCGCCTATGTGTGGACAGGGCATCAGTTGGTGTTGGAGCATTGCTTGCAGTTGATTGTCGTTTGTTTTTTGTTTTCTAGTCATTTGTGGATTCCTGCCCCTGTATTAGAGCAATTATCATTAAAAATAAGTTTTACCTGCATTTACCTGCCCTTACAGGGCTTGTTATACTTTGGAAATCCGCAGGAGAGACCGTGTGTGAGTATGCTCCCAACCTGCAGGGGGTAGTATATGAAAAACACACGTCTACCGCGGTACTAAACTAGAGCAGTAGAAGTTTGCCATTGTTTACTCGACTTCAACACGGCTACACTTGCACGTCTACCTCTTGAAGAAGAGGAATGGTGTTGTTTATTTGCTGTCGCGAAGTTTGGACTATACGGTAATTACTTGGTGCCGATTGATGCTGTATGATAGCTACATTATATGCTGCATTATATTATAGGCAGCATCAGAGCCAGCCAGCGTCAACTCAAGTGTGGCTTCAATGCCGCATAACATATTCACACAATTTATATTTCTTCTTTTCACAATTTATCTGACAAATTGAACTATTGCAAGGGCAATTTCCGGAAGGCTTTTGCGGAATCAGGACGCGTTGGCAGCTGTGTTCACTGCTCTGTGAGATTATTATCAAATAGCCAGACAAGCAAACCAGACATACAAGTGAAAAAAATAACCTCTATGGCAGATGTAAAAACATGTTGACTTTCTTAAAGCGTTTGGCACCCAGAAGGAAAAATGACACGCATGCTGCTATTTCTAAGGGCGTAGCGGTGCTTCCTTTTTTGGGGGTGATGAAGAAAGTACCACTTTGGGTCGCATTCAATCTGCAGACTGTCCATGCCTGTGGCGAACCAGGAATGCTGCACACAACGCCCGAGGAAGCAACAGAACCAGCTCCCACCAGGCTTCTAAAAGGTTAAAAAATGGATTTTGTGGTAACAGCACCTCTCCTCCCGTTCGTGGAAAATGAGCGATTATTTGTCCTTGTTTTTGTGAAATTTTTTTTTTTTTATGATATCCTACACTTGCTAGTGCTTTTTAGTCACAATTTGTAACTGATCATGCAATAAAAGTAGGAATCTGATTCAATGAAACAGGTCCGTAACAGCATTACCTTAGCTACAAGAACACGCTCCGTCATTAGGAAGTGCTTTTTTTACTAATGTTTGCTATTAGGCTGCTAACACGAGCATTTTGTCATTAAAGAACAAAGTTGGACTCACGCAGTGTAAATTCCTAAAATGAAAGTGCCAAACCGGAAAACGTTTGCAACATATAACTCATAGTGATGTCTGGAATTCATGTTGAAATTAGGGCTGTCAATCGATTAAAATATCTGATCATTTTTGTCCATTCTTAACTCAAAATGAATCACGTTGAATTGCAAGTTGAAATATTCTTTAAGTAGGGATATACACTCTTTGTGGTAAACGATTCAATATGCAACTACAATAACTACATCAATTTTTATGTGAAGGGATATCATAATTGGAAATATGAGCTATTCTTTCATTCAAAAATAATATAGCGCTAGAAAGCCCCCAGTTTGTGAATGTTTAATGAGAGCAGAGATTTGTCTCACGGTTTGAAGGTCCTTGAATGCACCTTCTTTGTTCTCACACGCTGCTCTAGGGTTACTATACTGTATTTGTACCCCTTTTTCTTTCACCCATTTGGTCCCAAATGCTGATAATATGTGGGAATGAACAAAGATAAGATTTGATGCCTTTATTGATTGCTAATGTGTATATCACCTCTCTTAAAAACAAACTCCAGTGTGGATGGTTGTTCTGTATTCATTTAATGCTTTTAAAGTTTTTTTAAGTTTTGCACGATCCATACTAAATAAGTAATAACAATATAATGTATGTACGATCGCTTTAATGCTAGTGTCAATGGCATAGCATTAGCTAGCGCCGCAAATAGCAGCTCTTGCCAAAATCTTTGCTTGCAGTTCAAAGCAAAATGAGAGACGGACAGCATTTAAAAACACTTGTTAGTTGGGACACCTTATGCCAAGGTACCGCTGTATAAATGACAAAACAATACCTGCAGTGCGCCAGTAACTTCTCTCTTCTCCCAGAAGGGACGTACTTCGTCATAGCAACACAAATAACTTTGGTCTTGCTGTGAGAGCCGTCTGCCAGGGCTTTCAAGCTAATCTTGCCGTTCAAAATACCCTTTTCTTTGCCATTTCTGCTCAATATTTGTTCCAACTTCGTTAACACGTTACTAACGCTGTAACTTTGACAGTCCTAGTTGAAATACATCCATCCATCCATTTTCTATGCCGCTTATCCTCATTAGGGTCACGGGGATGCTGGAGCCTATCCCAGCAGACTTTGGGCGAGAGGCGGGGTACACCCTGGACTGGTCGCCAGTCAATCACAGGGGACATATAGACAAACAACCAGTCACACTCACATTCATACTCTAATGGACAATTTAGAGTCACCAATTAACCTAACATGCATGTTTTTGGAATGTGGGAGGAAACCGGAGTACCTGGAGAAAACCCACACACGCACGGGGAGAACATGCAAACTCCACACAGAGATGCCCAACGGAGATTTGAACCCAGGTCTTCCAGACCTCCTGACTGTGTGGCCAATGTGCTAACCACTCAGCCACCGTGCGGCCAGTTGAAATACAATAGTAAGAAAATTTTCTCACCTTCTGAAGTGTCCTCACAATTCTGGTTGAAGTTCTCATAAGAGTCCCAGCGAATCAGAGGATCTTGTGTGTTGTAATCCACGGAAACGCTCGGCCCGTTCTCCAGGTGATCCATACCTTGACCAGAAGTACAAATAGACAGAGCAGACATGTGAATCCAACGTCCAAAATGAAAACAGTACAAACATGAACATGTCAGTGTGCTGTGGAATAGGATACCTATAGAGACAGACACATTCTTTCTTACCATGCATTTTTTCTGGGCCAAAGGAAAAAAGAAACTCCACTTTCCCATATTCTGGAAACCTCTCATCTGCACATAGGAAATAATCAAATATTTCACATTTGGAAGGTCTATCATTCTCATAATTGACTCAATACTACAGTAAAATAATTGCCACCACTGATTCAATATTATTTAATAATTTGTCATTCCGCGTTATTGCAGTCATCGTGAGTCATAATTCCTACCTTTGAATGTCTCATCGAGTTCGTCTTTTCCAAAGATAATTCCCAGGTCATGAACAGCACATGTGTGAAACTGCACCCGGAAAATCACATCCCGGCACGGACCACAATAACGTTTGTGATAGCACTTGAGCTGCAGAATGAAAGTCATCAGATGAGACTGATAAAGAATTATGGAAAATACATGGCATCCATTCAAAGACATCCCAGGTAAAGGTGGAATTTTACAGTATGCTTGACTATACTATACAGTACAGGGAATGACCCTGGATCGGTCACCAGTCAATCACAGTGCAAATATAAACAACCACCATTCACACTCACATTGACATTCGCACATACGGACAGTGTAGAATTTCTAATTAACCTAGCGTGTCTTTGGAATGTGAGAAGAAGCCAGACTACCCAGAGAAAACCCACACATGCACACAGAGAACATGCAAACTCCACACAGATATGTTACAACATAGTTTCAAACCCTCGATCTACTGACTGTGAGGCTGACATTCTAACTACTAGGTCATCCCGCGGCCAGCAACAAGATGTTATGACAGCAAATCTAGAACAAGCACCATAACAAAACAAACCAACCCAGGCAAACACATTGTTTTTTAGCGGTGTCTTCAGAAAAACACCTCATTTCAGAGCCTGCTAGTTTTCTCTCTAAATATACTGTACATAAACCTCAACACGGCCGCACGGTGGTTGAGTGGGTAAAACATTGGCCTCACAGTCAGGAGGTTCAGGGTTTGAATCACCGTTGGGCATCTCTGTGTGGAGTTTGCATGTTCACCCCGTGCGTGCGTGGGTTTTCTCCGGTTTCCTCCCACGTTCCAAAAACATGCATGTTAGGTTAATTGGCGACTCTAAATTGTCCATAGGTATGAATGTGAATGTGAATGCTTGTTTGTCTATATGTGCCCTGTGATTGACTGGCGACCGTTCCAGGGTGTACCCCGCATCTCGCCCAAAGTCGGCTGGGATAGGCTCCGGCATAACCGCGACCCTAATGAGGATAAGCGGTATAGAAAATGAATGAATGAACAAACCTCGTCAAATAGTTAACACATGATAAACGTTCCAGAAGAAAAATGTTGACAAAATCATATTTAAGACATGCATATCCAAAAATAAAACTGCAGACGCTAAAGGGCACATTCTGACTAATGTTTGTGACTAATATAAGGTTTTTCCCATAAGGCTGTGAGGTGACATTCACATTCTTCGTAGTATATTTATTTATGTAAATATACATAGAATATAACTCAACAAAAACGCAACACGTTTTTGCTCCCATATTTCATGAGCTCAACTCAGTGATCTAATTTTTTAGATCATCTACAAACACAAACGACCTATAAAACTGTCCCTCGCCAGTTCGCAGCTTCACTTCATCATAATTTTTCAAAATTTCAAAACAGGCTGTTATCAGTAAAAAAACCAAAAAAAAACATCCACATTTAAGCCTAGATTAAGCATTTTCAAGTATTAAAATGGCTAAATGAAAAATAAATAAATAAAAATTAGACAATCAGAAGACACTGATTGAATATGTAGTATTTTATACTGGTCACTAGGTGTCAGTAATGTTACTGTTATGTTTGGTGAGACAATTAATCACCAGCTTTGATCTTCAGAACATCAGGCTATTATTGGAGGTTTGAAGTATCTCAATACTAGTACAATAATAATATTAATAATATTGGATTGGCTACAATGCAATATTACTGGCTACAGTTGCGGCTACAGTAACGCAGATCAAGCTAAAACTTATCTCTGAACCCCCCAGTCTGCCCGCCACTAATCTTCTTGAAGAAAAACATTTATAGCATTTTTATAGCATCCCGACTGCTTGGCTAACATGCTAACCACTAGGCCACCGTGCAACAGAACAATCTTCTGACAGAAGTGAACTGTATGCAACTATGAGTTTATATGCTGTTTGTGTTTGCTGAAGTTTTTATATTTGCAGAAAAGAAACGGAGTTTGTTACTATTATTATTATTTATGTCTTATTTTGTCTTTATTATCTTTAGTATTAGTATAGAATTTAGTATGCTATTAGTATTTAGTAATTATCTAAATCGAAGTATTTATCTATCTATCTATCATGAAAAAGTGTTGCTGATATTTTTGTGATTGTATATATACTGTATATACACACAGTATATTGGTATACAGAGCTAACTGCTCACTCTGCTGAAGTGCTTGGCAGAATTCAATAGTGAGTCTTGAATAAAAGATGACTTCTCAGGTTCTAAATGGAATTGCCTTGGACTGCACATTCTAAGTGTTCCTTTTGAAATTCCTATAGCTAAAAATATGACCCTTAAAAAATGCAATGGATGATGTTATGGCCTGCATAATAAAGAGGAAAAAATTTACCTAATGTTGGCATGAGTTTTCTGCTTTTCTATGAACAAAACACTCACAGGTGCTATTCAAGAATATATATTATTTACTAATTTATTTCCCACCAACATACAATAATACACTTGAACACACCACATCTCTCTTTCTCCAAGTGTAAATAGAACTCCTTCTCAGGCCGGAGTAAAACATTTATTGCAAATGGTTGTTTAGGTCTCATTGTTTCCAGCAGCATTGCATTAGCTGCTAATGAGGATCTTTAAACAAAGTTAGACAATGTGATCCAGACCCCCTAAAACCTGTTTTTTATTATGTTTCTATGAATGAATACTATAAACTCCACATGCTCTTCCAATGTCAAGTTGTAAAAAAACAACAGGATTTCCTCCCAAGTAATAAAAATGATCTCAACATTGCAAATGCTGTTAATCAGTGATTAAGATTGTGGCTTTCTTAATGTCAAGGTTTTTATAAAAAAGTCTGACTGAAACTCAAAATTTTAACCATTGATAGAAATGTACAGTTGTATGTTTAAATTAGCAGAATATTATCCACAGTCAGACACAAAAAAACCTATACAAATATTTACTATATAAACTATTGTAAACAGTCATCCCTCGTTTATTGCCGTTAATTGGGTCCAGACCCCACAGCGATGAGTGAATTTTCACAAAGTAGGATTCAGTAATTTGCAGTTACGGCATAGAAAACCTGGTTATGGCCAACTATATATTGTTACCTTTACAATTGCTATACCCAATATTGTAGAAATATAAAACAGAAAATGAGTCCAGTTGGTGACTTTTTGTAATCCAAACAATGATCATCCATGCATTGTTTAAGCACTACCATTGGTTCTTACCAGAATGTCCCCTTTCAGAAGCAGACCAGGTTCAATGGTGATGCAAATACTTGTCTGACCGTCCCCTTGAACATTACTGCAAGAGAGAAAAAAAAACATAAGGGATGTGCTTTCACAATTGCTACAGACGCTTATCTGGAACATGCATTTCATCCATTGTAATATATTTCTTTTTACAGCTGTTGCTGTGTAATGTTGAGCACAACATTCTCATCATCTGCTTACAATTCCCTATTTTCTTTCAAAGTGGCCATCGCTGAGCATAATCACTGAGCTGGACTAATTCGGGGTATTAGTGTCTACATGACTGTCTAAAAACTGGAGGAGTGGATCAAAGGGTGGAGAGTGCTAATAGGGAACATGTGAGAGGAAAAGTGGGGAGGAATGTGATTTGAGGCTTTGTGAAAGTCAGGGAGGTAAATGTGCACGACTTTCACTATTTCATGCACATTTATTGCGCCCGCTTGAAAAATATGGAAGACTTTACGAGAGAGATTCCATCAGATGGATTAGTAATGTAATATATTAATTACAATTAAGAGCTTCAGAGTTAACTTTTAAGACACAATTACTATTTCTGATTGGAGCACACAGTGTTAGAAATCCAGATCATGGTGATGGTTGCAGATAGATGCTATGTCAGTGGTTTTCAAAGTGTGGGGCACCCGTTCCCTGGAGACCGGAGCAAAATGAGGCAGCATTTGTAACAGCCCATGACAAAAAAAAGCCACCTTGAGCCCAAATGAAGCAAAACAAACATAGGTAGATTGAGCTATTCTACAAGATATTTCTTTTTGTGCCCACGATTCAGCAAATAGGGGACGGTTTTCTCATAGAAGAATAATAAAAAGTGCAGGTGTGGTCAAACATAAGTTAACATACAAGCAATATTATATTATATCTCTGAACATAATCAAATATTTTGGCCAAATGTTCAAATCAAAAGCAAAAAAATACTAATCTGGGTTAATGCTAACTGAGGTTCCACTGTATTTACAATATGAATTTTGTGTTTATGTTTACTGCTTATGTGTGAGGTATCGTGGGTGTTTGTCGTTTGGGGGTGGAGGTGGTGACAGCAAGGGGAGGTGTGGTAGCTATTGATAAAATAAACAGGATACACGACTGACTGTAAACCTAAATTGATTAGTGTCAAATTTAGATTTTAGTAAATCACCATATTATTTTGGCTTTTCTTTGTATTTTTCCCTAATTTCCCCAGAAGAAGTTTTGTTTGGGTTAAATTATGGTGTGATGTATGTTTTCTCCTAATCCTATTTGCAGACTGCACATGGAAACATATAGTACATCTTGGTCCTTTTTAGCTGTACAAGTGTTTCCCCTTGTTTCACTGCCATCCAGTGGCCACACAAATCCACAGAATTGCTTACAATTAAGCTTTGAAACCAAGTCAGTCATGCAACTTTCTGGGCATCTTCCCCATTTAAGTGTCTGTGTTACGTGAAAACCACAATTCTTCAGTGCTGCTCCAATTCCAAACAGTATGAAACAGAATCCAACGATTCCTGTCTGGACTTGTGAATGTTCACGGACGGTCCCAGAAAATCCTGCCGACTTCTACAAAAATGCCGGTTTGCTTGTTTCATTGCCCCCAAGTTACAAATAACAATAAGCAAGACAATGTATTGTGAACATGGTAGTTAGGGGTTAGGCTGTAAATGAAAATTACTTTTTAAACAATAATTTTTATTGCTAATACAAGCTCACTTCTCCTGGATTCTTGCATGTGAGTGTGATTACGTTTTAAGACTTACTAGATTCCAGATGTGTAGACGGGCTGCATGGCCTGGTATATTTTAAGGAACGGACGACATCCTAAAAATAAAACAGAACGGGTGTCTCACAGACTACCATTTCTGAACTTTCTGTGAACATGTGTGAGTGCAAGCGGGTTATTAACCTCCTTTCGATTCAAAGTTGGGGATGCCGTGCATGATGACATGGTGAAGAAACAAGGGCTTGTTGTTGATCTTGATGTGTCCACTGAGCAAACCACTGAAATACTCCACATACCTACACATGGCAACAGAAGAGAAGAGAAGGACCAGCAGTTGAATTGATTATTTACAGTGGACTCTAGACCACTCCACTTTATTACCTACGAAATCCTACTGTTTTATGATTGAATACAGCCTATTGAGAGTAAAAAAAATATGCATTTCAAGCATAAAAATGGCAAGCTAAAGTACAAATTTAAAGCACTCAGAAGATGCATTAAAAGACGCTGAGATGAGATGCAGTATTCCACATTGGTCACTGTTGAGTTGGCTCTTTAAAAAACTTAATTGACACATTAAAACACTTGACAATATTTGCAACCAGTGGTACCGGGGGTTACATTATTTATTTAGGGTTCATTTATGGGTTTGGGGGGGCTTTCGTAGTCTCTGTGCGACAGATCACTCATGGGTCAGTCTCTTAATGTAAACAAACAGGAAAGGATAGCTGACCTTCTCTGAGAGGGTTGACCCACAGGAAGCACTTTATCTTCATAGAAGCGCTTCATGGCAAACCTGTCCAGAGCTTGGTCCGCACTGCATTTAGACATAACACAGGTGGTTTGGTTCAACTCCATCACACAGAACTTCACAACCTCAATGAATTGTAAATGCCCTTTCATCACAGCAGTACACCTTAAAAATTCACATGTTTCCCCTGCATGCCTCACACTGCAGCCTACCTCTTTCAGTCATCAGATGTGAGCTGATTTACTTATTTACACACCTGGCAGATATATTGCTGTAGTGCATGTAGGCAGCCACCACCACGCCAGTTCGGCCTCTGTTGCCCTGAAAAGGAATCAGTCAGGTGAGAGTGAACATTATCTTGATCAAAGAGGTAGGTGTTCCAAAAGGGCTTTACACACATTTATTATAGACAGTACTGTACTGTATATGTGCAGTGGATATGCACATTGAGCATTCATAATCTTGTAAAATAGGCATTTTTGTATTTAAAAAATGTTTTAAATATCTTTACTCTCTAAAAATAGGTCACAGTGAAATGTATAGTATGCATATACCAAAGTTAGAAAGCCCACAATTTTTCCATACACTTTATTAGGTGGTCCTTGAACACACCATAGTTGTGTGCTGTGAGACGGGAAAGTGAAAATTACAGTATAACAAATGGCTTCAAAACTTGCAGAAACGTGACGACAAGTTAATATAATGTATGATTGGAAGCTGGTGCTGTAATGACAGCCAACAGTGTAGATAAAGTAGATGCGGCTTGGAGAAACGCCTTCTTTAGCCCGACCTAACGACCCGACCAGAGGCGGTTTTAGGCATGGGCAAACCGGGCAGCCAGCATTTATCCGTGTTACATAGGGGGGGGAGCACGAGCACTGGAAACCAATCTGCGGGGGTGGGGGACTCGGAAGTGGTCTCGCCTGGGGAGTAACCCAATGTAGAGCAGCTACTGGACCCGACTAAAGGCTACACTGAGACTTTGATTCCGTCTGTGCCTCTATCATCCTAAATGATCATTTATGAGTAGTGAATACCTATACATGTTTATTAGGTGTGTGATGCATATTTACAACATATAGTTGGATTGTGTCGCAAGTGACCCAAATGAAATAATTACAACAGTCACTTTTAATCAGTCTCTTTTTTAACATCAACGTCCAGCTAGCATGGAGGTGAGAGGGTTTTGGGGTGTGAAAAGTAGACATTATTATGGGCGTTCACCAAGTGGGATCTATAGTAATATATCATTTAAAAGAAAACTCTTCTAGGAAAAAGATGCATGAACCTAAATAGTAAGACTCCCAATAATGATTTCATTTCCACTTTCTTGTTGAAAAATTATGTAATACTGTATGTTCAAATGCTATAATGTGTCATATGGCATGACAACATGTTCACATCTAACACAGCCTTCTTCTTTGGTAACAAGCACCAAAGCTTCCGATTTGACAATTACTCAACTCCCTGGGAAAAAAAACAAGACCAGTTGCTATAGCAACAGTCTTGTTTGTAACCTCCCTGTGGGAACATTTTGGAATGAGCAACAGCAGTTTGGGATCCCATTGCCAATGATTATGTTACAAAACACAATCAGATGCACGGAAACTAATTTGAGACACAAGACCAGTAGTTGTCTTTACAGACTGTATATTTCTAATGGTTTGTGTTGGTGCACTGATAAGCAGGCTCACCACATGGATGCAATGTGACGTTTGCGCAAAAACAGGAAAATATCGGTCACCTCGGTTGTTAAGGATGAAAATAACCAAACAACCAATTTGAGTGTATAGTTTACACTGATTTGTATTTTCTCCTTGACACCGCACACAAATAAAAAAAGCAAAACATGTGGCTTCAGTGACATGCAATAAATCACTGCAACCTCATGGGAAGTAGGGCGTCCCCAAGAAATGCCAAAACACACAATTTACTGTCTGAAACCTGTTATCACAGCCTCACCTTATTGTGTATCACCACCACATTGTGGCTGTCTGCACTTAGCCAAGTGTCCATGGCTTTGCAAATGCTGCAGATTTTATCCAGAGCTGGTGCATGATGGTCAGGCCAGCCAAAGTCCAACACCTGGGGAAAACCACCACAGATTCTTAATGAGGTGGCTCTCAATGGGAAAAGAGAATAAAAAAACAATGCAGAGGTTTACCTTTGAGTTAAGTTGACTTATGTCATAACGCTTCTCACTCAGGTTGAAGAGCTAAGAGGGCAGAAAAAATGAAGACAGTATTGTTCCTTTATCATGTTATACTATTGATAACACATTTGGACATGTAGCTTAAAGCAAAGAACCACAGAGACAAGACTTGTGTAGAGTGACTACAGGGATTCAACATTTACAACTCCTTAAATTTGCTGATTTTGGTCAGAAAATTAAAATTGGCAGGTTTCTTTTCCGCAGAAAACGCATCTCATTCACACTGAGTTGTAATGATTTCTAAATATGTGATAAAACAGGTAAAATGTACAGGATACATACCATGTTTTGTTTCACTAATGTTTTTTTTGCCAAGTATTGAGATGCCACGCTTTGTTCACCATAGTAAGCAAGCTTTTTCCTAAAAAGCCACATCTTAGTAAAATCATCCGATCATCTTACAATATCATTCATTAGTGGTGAGTACCTAAACATTTGATTAGAGATGCTCCAATCAGGGTTTTATGCTGTCAATTATAATATTGATTGATTGACATCAACCCATGCAGATGTCAATACCAATCACATGGATTAACTGTACATTTTAAAAATGTATTTATGATGAGTGCTAGTGGTCAGGAAAGCCGTGTTGGAGGGGGAGTTATGTTAAATTGATTTAATACATCAAATTACAATTTTGCCCAGTATTTAAGAAAATCCTCAACAAATTGTGAGGTTGTGAGGTTGTGTTTGTGATTAAGGAAGACACAATTCCAATTGTCTTATTATTGTAAGCTTTTTTTATGACACGTTTATTTTATTTGCACAAGTAAACAGGATTATTTTGAAGGCCGGAAGTGTGTTGTGTGTTAGGATTGTTTCTTGACTTTTAAGTGAAACAAACTTAGACGTGCAGATCTACTGTGGCTTTCGTCATTATTTCACTCAAAACTTAGATGATGCAAGGGGGCATCCTAAAACGCTCTTTTTCATTAACAAGAGTAAAACACAACATGTGGTAAACACCGTTTTAAAGCATGAGCTGCACGCACACACAACACACACAGCCACACTAGCATGCTCTGCTAAACTAAGCAAAGCCTTTTAGCTTCCACTCATGCGCTGTAAGAGATTAGTTTGGTTGTTTTTTACTTTCAGGTCACCTTTTCAACATGTTTAGTTTGGGAGGGACGGGTGTTCGTGAGGAGATGCCGCCACAATCGAGAAATATTTTCACACACAAGCGTTTGTCCGCATCACAATTTCAGCATTTAATCATTGCAGGTCAATTTCCGCAATATTCCACCTTCAACATTTATCGGCATATGGCAATCACATGTTTGTTACAGAAATCGGACTATAGTGATTGTTGGCCGCTTGATCGGAACGTCACTACATTTTATAATTGTGTGTGACATTTCAGGCTCAAACCTGAATTGTGTTGAGTGAACAGTGGAAGGGTTTGCTGTGTGTCAAAAATAGACATACTGTACTGGGCATCTCAATCCTCACTGGTTTTCAATATCCCCTGTGATTTAAATGTCATCAAGAATGTAGTTTTTTATCATTTGTAATCAGATATTGTACAGCTCCTGTCAGATGTTTACATAAAACTTCTGGTGTAGTAGTAAACAGAGCTAAACGCCAAATTTTGATGGTGTGACTTTGGGATACAAGGAGACAATTCTCAATTTCTGGACAACACTGCATGATACTGTGTCTGTCTGCACAGACGGCAGTTGCGATTACAGAATCACCTCACACTGCACTAAAGATCAGAGACAAAGATTGTTCTGTGTACTAAAATGTGTGCTAACATTATGTAATCCCTCATGACAGTGCAGCTGGAACTGAGAGTCATTAACTGATAATTGTAAGACTTTATGTACTTGTGCAATTTCCCTCCATGTACTCCAAATACTGTACCAAGTAGTTGTGACCATGTTTGGACCGCAGCATGGAGGCGACTTCACGCAGGTTCGAGGCGTAGCTCTGCTCTTCTACGCTGCTAGGGAAGGAGACGGAGATGATCCTCTCGGTGATGTAAATCAGGTCCAGCTCATAGCTGTCCTCCAGGGACTGCAGCAGGCTTACACTCCTGTCCAAAACATAAATACTTTTTATATATGTCACTTATGTTCACAATCCAAGTTGTTCTTTTATGCACACAACACACAAAATACCTTAAGAGATGTGCTAGACTGTGAGAAATGCGCATTAATTGCCAGAAATAATACACTATGTAATTTACATTTACCCCAAAAGTTTACAACATTATTGATTATTAGGTGCTAAGTGGGTGTGTCTGTCTTCCATTGTTATTTGCCTTTTTTCTTGCCATTTTTGTAGCAACAAATTACTTTCTCCAGTACAATGCTGTTCAACTGATGTTCACAAGGGTATAGTAGCACAGTGTGTTCCAAACACTGTTGTTATGCAGACAGAGGAAGTATGACATACTCCAGAACTTGGAACACCCGTAGGAATTAGTTACACCAACTGCCATCATCAACCTCCATTTCTGCAGAAGAGCTTTAAATTGGTGACCCATTTAGTGGTAACAGGCATTTTTGTATAATTCTGAAATATCCATAATTTACATATATTTTTTGGATAACCTTACTCTTGTTTTTAACATCTGGCACCACTTACCGTTGTACCATTTCAAGCTTTTCTTTTGACTTTAATCCCTTAAATCCCTTCGACGGTCAGTCGCTCATGATGCTACGTTAACACTCTCGCTATGATATGATTTTAGTTGTCGGTGTGGCGTAAAGCAATCATTCCATTCCATTTTCTTCATCTTATCCGGGTCCGGGTTGCGGAGGCAGCAGTCTTAGTCTTTTTTTTGTTTGTTTTTTTATATGGTTGTCCCCCTACTAAAGCAACCATATAAAAAAATAGCACTTCAATTTCAATAAATAACTAGAAAAATTGGGATGTTATAAAACTTTGAAACTACATGGTATGTGTTCTTGGATTTTAAGTAAACACAAAACCTTGAATGTACTATAATAAATGCTGTCAAAAAATAAAGTATATAGAATACAGGTGGTCCTCAAATCAGAATCAGAATCAGAAAAACTTTATTGCCATTGTAAGTAAACAATTCACAAACTAGGAACTTTCTTTGGCGACTAAGTGCGACATAGAATTCTAAATGGCAGCCTTTTGCACTCCCATGAATCAAAAGCTTTTAGCCCAAAAACATGAGACTTGCTTGAGAACTAGTTACAGTACGCAGCAGATGAATACATGCTGCCAGGATGCGTCGTCCACAGTGTGTGCCTCATTCACAGCTACACAACATGGGACAACATCAACGTTTTGCACTTCATTATGTCTCCCGAGTACACGGCAGGCTCTTTCTGAGGACATACGTCAAAGAAAAGAAAAGCTATCACCGTGGAAGTGAAAATTAACATTATAAAAAGTTTAAGAACACCCACCAATAGTAGTAGCAGATTCGGTCTTAACTGTTCGACTGTTGCAGCCATCATTAGGAAAAAAAAATAGTATTTTTGAGCATGTTACAGGATCTGCTCTGTTGAAAGTGACAGTAATACTAGTGGTTTACTCGTGGTTTGGCTGCAACGCCAGAATCCATATCCCTGACTATATGACTGTTTGAGTTAATAATTGTATTAAATTTTTTTATTACTGTATTTTACCATCCCTAATGTGTACAGTGTGAGTGACATAGGAGTTACTTAAGATTTAGAAGGAACCTTCACCAAAACTCAACTTACATTACAGTCTAAGAACGAATTTGTTTGTAAACAGAGGACCACCTGTGCTTAAAAATACTAGACACATTTTTAAGCCGTATTGTGTCTTTCTGGGTAAATGATGAGCAAAACATACACAAGAGCCACTGACGGTGCAAAATGTCTTTTATACCATGTTGTGTGTGTGTGTAAAATTATTATATTGTAATTCTTATGAATGCTGATCCATCCGTATCCATCAAGTGTAAAGGCAAACTCATAAAATATTTGAAATGTGCATGGTTCCTAAATAGTGGATTATGGATCGCTGACTTTTGATCGTCATTGCCATAGCAATCCTGGATAACATACATCATTTCTCTATAATATTGGAAACCTTATGTGAACATCATGCATATCAATTGAACATATCAATTTGACCTTGAGAGTCTGAGTAGGGATGAGTGTTATATGAGGAGGTAAGAGGAAAAAGGGAAGCGCACTCAGACAGCTTCATATTTCCCACATTTGTCAGATGTGAGCAGGCCATAGGAAATTGCTCATAACATCTGGGAGAGATCCTCCCAGTTATACTGTACGGCAGAATGTAGACTGCTACGTGCTCCACATCTGGACCCACTTTAAATACTTACTGGAACTTCTTCATCATTGAAGATGAAGAAGAAAAATGTTCCCAGGTAGCTGATAGCTGATAGGTAGATGATTTTGTTGTATCAATAATTGGTGTCAGTTTGTCACCCTTCCTGTCATTTCTTAATCTACCGTATTAATGTTTACTCACACTTTTAGATTAGTTATTTTATGTCTTTCTTGGCTGAGTTATGGTCAATGTCCATGTGCAATCAAACCTCGGTTTTCATATGATGCGGTTTTTGATCAAAATCGTGCTTCAGTTCTTGTACACTCTCCTAATCTTGTGGTATTCGATGTGGACGGTCGACTCTCATCTTAGCTTGTTTATTCCGCTGTCTTGAATCACACACCCAACACCAAAACAGCTTTCAGAGTGATAAAATCTGACAACGCCACCTTATTGCATGTGGACAACAAAAGACTACTTTTTGGGAAAGATGATACAGCAGTTGTCGTTGCGTGACCATAAGTATACGCCAATGTGACTCGCAGAAGTAATTCCATTTTGTTGTCAGTCTAGACAAGCCGGAAGAGCAGAAGGCGACGGACTTCCTGCCCAAGTGTGTAGTGTGTCACGTGGTTCTGTCTGTGTGCTTGTTTATAGTGCCTTATGTATTACAGCTTTGTACATTGTGCCCTTACTCTCTTGCGTTAAAAAAAAAAATATTAATAAATAATTGCTGTTTGGCAAATACGCACTTTTAATCAAACTGCACATCTTCTTGGCCTAAATTGAGCAATTTCAAGCATAAAATGACAAAATGAACAACAATAAAAATATAAATTATTTGGAAGACGTGATATGAAGTGTGAATCACTTTGTGAAACCTTACCGCGGTGGAGGGGTTTGAGTGCCCGAGTGATCCTAGGAGCTATGTTGTCGGGGGCTTTATGCCCCTGGTAGGGTCTCCCAAGGCAAACAGGTTCTAGGTGACGAGCCAGACTAAGAGTGATTCAGAAAACCCCTATGAAAAAAATCAAGAGGAGTGACCGCACCTCGCCCGGACGTGGGATACCGGGGCCTCACCCTGGAGCCAGGCCTGGGGGAGGGGCTCGCAGGCGAGCGCCTGGTGGTCAGGTCTTCACCCGTGGGACCTGGCTGGGCCTAGCCCAAAGAAGCCACACGGGAACTCCCCCCCGCAGACCCACCACCTGCAGGGGCAAGCATAAGGGTCCGGTGCTGTGTGATTTGGGCAGTGGTCGAGGGCGGGTGTCCGGGCGACCTGGGCTTCGGCGACCAAATCTGGTTCTTGGGACATGGAATGTCACTTCTCTGGTGGGGAAGGAGCCCGAGCTTGTGGAAGAGGCGGAGAGATTCCGACTAGATATAGTCGGACTCACCTCAACCCACAGTTTAGGCTCTGGAACCAAATTCCTTGAGAGGGGCTGGACCTTGTTCTTCTCTGGAGTTGCCGCTGGGGAGAGGCGGCGAGCTGGTGTGGGCTTATTGTTAGCCCCCCGGCTTGGTGCCTCTGTGTTGGAGTCATCCCCAGTAAACGAGAGGGTTACTTCCCTACGCCTTAGGGCTGGGGAAAGGGTCCTGACTGTGGTTTGTGCCTATGCGCCGAACGGCAGTTCAGAGTACCCAGCCTTCTTGGAGTCTATCAGAGGGGTGCTGGAGAGCACCCCAGCTGGTGACTCCATAGTTCTACTGGGAGACTTCAACGCCCATGTGGGCAATGACAGTGTGACTTGGAGGGGCGTGGTTGGGAGGAACGGCCTCCCTGACCTGAACCCGTGCGGTGTGTTGTTGCTGGACTTCTGTGCGAATTACAGTTTGTCCATAACGAACACCATGTTCGAACATAAGGATGCCCATAAGTGCACTTGGCACCAGGACACCCTAGGTCGCAGGTCTATGATCGACTTTGTGGTCGTATCATCAGACCTGCGTCCGTATGTTCTGGACACGCGGGTGAAGAGAGGGGCTGAGCTGTCAACTGACCACCACCTGGTGATGAGTTGGATTAGATGGCGGGGAAGGATGCCGGACAGACCTGGCAGACCCAAACGCGTAGTGAGGGTGTGCTGGGAACGTCTGGCAGAATCTCCCGTTCGTCGAGTCTTCAACTCTCATCTCCGGCAGAGCTTCGCCTGCATCTCGAGGGAGGACCGGGATATTGAGTCCGAATGGGCCGTATTCCGTGCCTCTATTGCTGAGGCAGCCAGTTGTGGTTGCGGCCGCAAGGTGGTCGGTGCCAGTCGTGGTGGCAAGCCCCGAACCCGATGGTGGACACCGGGGGTTAGGGCTGCCGTCAAGCTGAAAAAGGAGTCCTATCGAGCATGGATGGCTTGCGGGACTCCCGAAGCAGCTGACAGGTACCGGCAGGCCAAGCGGCACGCGGCTTCGGCGGTGGTCGAGGCAAAAACTCGGGTGTGGGAGGAGTTCGGTGAGGCTATGGAGCACGACTTTCGGTCGGCCTCGAAGAGGTTCTGGCAAACCGTCCGACACCTCAGAAAGGGGAAGCAGCCCCCAGTTCACACTGTTTACAGTGCGGACGGGGGCTTGCTGACCACGACTGTGGATATAGTTGGTCGGTGGAAGGAATACTTCGAGGCCCTTCTCAATCCCACTGACATGCCTTCCATAGAGGAAGCAGAGTCTGAGGATACGTACGTGGACAGTTCTATCACCGTGGCTGAGGTAATTGGGGTAGTCAAATCACTCCCCAGTGGCAAGGCTCCGGGGGTAGACGAGTTCCGCTCAGAATTTCTCAAGGCTCTGGATGTTGGAGGACTGTGTTGGTTGACACGCCTCTACAACATTGCATGGAAGTCAGGAACAGTACCTCTGGACTGGCAGACCGGGGTGGTGGTCCCCATTTTTAAAAAGGGTGACCGGAGGGTGTGTTCCAACTATAGGGGGATCACACTCCTCAGCCTTCCTGGGAAAGTCTACTCCAGGGTGCTGGAGAGAAGGGTACGACCGTTAGTCGAACCTCGGTTAGAGGAGCTGCAATGTGGTTTTCGTCCCGGTCGCGGAACACTGGACCAGCTCTACACCCTTGCAAGGGTACTCGAGGGTATGTGGGAGTTTGCCCAACCAGTCTACATGTGCTTTGTGGACCTGGAAAAGGCATTCGACCGTGTCCCTCGTGGTGTCCTGTGGGGGGTGCTCCGGGAGTACGGGATTGATGGTCCGCTTCTACGTGCCATTCGGTCCTTGTACAATCGAAGCAGGAGCCTGGTTCGCATTGCCAGCAGTAAGTCGAGCTTGTTTCCGGTGAACGTTGGCCTCCGCCAAGGCTGCCCTTTGTCACCGATTCTGTTCATAATCTTCATGGACAGAATTTCTAGGCGCAGTCAAGGTGTTGAGGGAGTCCAGCTTGGTGACCTTAGGATCTCGTCTCTGCTATTTGCAGACGATGTGGTCCTTATGGCCTCATCAGGCTGTGACCTTCAGCGTTTACTGGAGCGGTTTGCAGCTGAGTGTGAAGCTTCTGGGATGAGACTCAGCACCTCCAAATCCGAGGCCATGGTTCTCAGTCGGAAACGGGTGGACTGTACCCTCCGGGTTGGGAGTGAGGTCTTGCCTCAGGTGGAGGAGTTCAAGTATCTCGGGTTCTTGTTCACGAGTGAGGGAAGGTTGGAGCGTGAGATCGACAGACGGATCGGTGCAGCATCTGCAGTAATGCGGTCGCTGTACCGGACCGTCGTGGTGAAGAGAGAGCTGAGCCGGAAGGCAAAGCTCTCTGTTTACCGATCGATCTACGTTCCCACCCTCACCTATGGTCATGAGTTATGGGTCATGACCGAAAGAATGAGATCGCGGATACAAGCGGCGGAAATGAGTTTCCTTCGTAGGGTGGCTGGACTCACCCTAAGAGATAGGGTGAGGAGCTCGGCCATCCGGGAGGAGCTCAGAGTAGAGCCGCTGCTCCTTCACATCGAGAGGAGCCAGTTGAGGTGGCTCGGGCATCTAGTCCGGATGCCTCCCGGGCGCCTCCCTGGTGAGGTGTTTCGGGCATGCCCAGTCGGGAGAAGGCCCCCGGGAAGACCTAGGACATGCTGGAGGGACTATGTCTCACAACTGGCCTGGGAACGCCTTGGTGTTCTCCCGATGGAGCTGGAAGAGGTCGCTGGGGACCGGGAAGTCTGGACTTCCCTACTGAAGCTGCTGCCCCCGCGACCCGGACCCGGATAAGCAGAGGAAAATGGATGGATGGATGGATATGAAGTGTAATAAAGTATCTGTGACTTGTGTGTGCCTTTAAGAAGCGCGGCTTGGGGAGTGTCGTGTCTGACGTCAGCTAGAGTTGACTGTATCTGAGTGGTGGCAGCAGGTTAGCAGTGTAGTGCATGGCAAACAGCAGCTCCTGTGTGAATGTTCACTGTATGTGTTCTCTGCTTGTTAATAATGCGATTGAAGTGCATCGTGACTCTCTCCTTGACCACAAACAACGACAGTAGAGTAGTATACTAAACTGGTTTCTAGGAGCTGAAGATAATGTGTCATGTGTCACTGTGAGCTGAGGATCTTATTTTATTTCTGTCTAAAATGGCTTATTGTCTACTATATTAAGTAATACAAGTGTACAGTGGATTATACGGTCTCTAATAACGGTAAAACCTGGATTTAGAAGGTCATAATAAGGTTTTATATGCTCTAACTACGAAAATAGTTTAACAATATTGACTCCTACTAAATTCCCTTATTTCCGTTAGGTCTGGCACCGAGTGAACCGTTCCTACATGGACATGGCTATTTACCGATCCAACACTGTGCGGACGTAATTTTTATTTTATTTTATTTTTTGAGTGGACAGGGCCTTAGTTGACACAATACGATATCCTGTAAGGCTCATTCATGACAATGTTACAATTTACCAGTCTGTTTGCAACATCAACAATAAGTTCCATCCTGGCAAAGAAAAAGTGATCAAGGTAGCAATGGTGTTAAACAGGTAAAGGTGTTAACAAAACAGAGATCATAAATGTTGAGAAGCCTTGAATAAAGGTAAGCTCAATGTTGAATACTCTTTTATCCATTTAATTTGTCATTTAGAATGCTTTCACACTTTTTGCATTTTTTGTAAAGTGTATTTTTTGTCTGGTGTCCAGATAAAATTAACTGGATCTCCATTACAACCCGTTGGAAAAATTATTCATATTCAAACAAAATAACAAAAACCGAAGTACCACTGCACTTCAGTTAGTATGGGAGTTAAAACAACATTTTATGGTCTATCTCTGGCTTTGCTTCTGTTCTCACATGGTTCTCATTGGTTTTAGCCATTCTGTTTCATTCTGGGCTGCTATGTCATTTGGTGCATTTCATCAGAATGTCCTTTCTGTCTTATTTCCCTGTCATTGGATTGCTACACTTTAGAATCTTTGCTTACCACCAAGTTGCCTGCCAGATTGCAGGCATAACTAACACTAGTCATAAGCCGAATAAAAGTATCCATACATAACATAATATAACTTTGACAGTACATTCAAGAAATTATGAAATTCAAAAATATCTTTTTATTTTATTGAAACCATCCCAACAACATCTGCTACTGTTAAGTCAGAGGTTAGGATATATGCAAATAATTTGTCAATACATTTTGCGTGATGCGCAGTTCAATAGATAAATGACCTTGGTGTAATCATGTATTTGAAATGTATAAAACAGGTGTTATGTTAACAATTCTGTTTCTCAATCATGAACATCCTGAGAAGAAAAAAAGCTTTACCGTGAAGGTCTGCGCCGTAACTCCATGCTCTTGGATGATTTTGTGGAGCCCTGCAGGAGAAAATAAAATTTATAAATATTATAATAAATATTATATATATTTATTTATTTTTAAATCAACACAGGACCTGCTGTCAGTTAACTGCCTGCACAAAATTGATTGTCCAAAATTCGGCTACATTTTTCACAATAAGCCTGGTGGGTAAAGGTTAGTTGGTCATTTTTTCTGCACATACTGGTATGGTGGAAAGACTACAAAGTGCAAAGTGTACAATGTATGTTAATATTGTCATTGTAGCTTCAACCACATAATAGAAGATCACCGCTTCTTCGCAGTTCTAAAATCTTGGATTGGTGTGAACCAGTGGTTCTCAATTATTTTCTCTCATCCCCACCCAAGGGGACAGAAATGTTTTCACGCCCGCCTTGAATTGAAATACTACCTCATATGTAGTATATTTATGTACTTACAGTATCTGTGCAAACCACTGTATGAGTTGCTGGCACCAGCACCATTCAAGCATGAATAAAGACACTTGAATCAACACTTTAATGACTATTTAAGGGCCCCACAACATTACAGTCGTCAGGCAGCAGACTAGCATCTCTCGAACAACCAGTTGTAATGTATTTTTGTCTGCAGTGGGACTCAAACCTTTGGTGTAAACTCCTTTTCAAGTCATCCCAAATCTTTTTTTTATGTTCAAGTATGAGGTGGAATGTGGTTACAATGTACATACACTACATCTTTTGCTCATGTCTACTGTTCACAGTTGATTCAACTATAGATTTGAACCAGACAATAAGCCTATAATTATGTATAATACAGTATAAAACATGAGAGTTTGAGGCTTGTTTCTCCTGACATCCAAGAAAATGAGTGAATCTCCTGTAGGAAAAGTGCAGCTGTTAGTGTTTGGCTTCACCATGATTTGCATGCCTCAACAACTCCTGAAATGGGACTGGAGATGGTTTCAAGGGACATATGGACTTATTCATTCATTTATTGTCACATTTACAAGGGAGGCATGGTTATCCCCAGTCCTTTAAATCGGACAGGCTGGCTAACCATCAGTGTCAAGGGCACCGCTTACGAACCGGGGAATGTGTGTAAGCTGAAGATAACTCTAAGTGTACATATTTAAAATAAAGCTGTGTGTGTTCTTTGCTAACATGTTGTAGTGTCTCAAGTAGAGCTGCAAAAAGTAATAGATAAATCCACGATTGAGCAATAATCCCATTAATTAACCTTTTCTTTATTCATAATATAAATATCTTCTGATTCCTGCCTCTCAAATGTGAACATTTTTTAAATTCCCTTAGTCTTTCACAAAAAAGGACCTATTATCTTTGTGTTTTAGGCAAAACAAGATATTCAAACACATCAGCTTTGAATAACAGTGATGGACGGTTTTGCCTCTTTTGTGATACGTTACCGACCGAACCACCAACTGTTTGTGTTTGGTTGATTAGTTTGGTTCGTGTAGGGCCTAACCAATTACTTCAAAAATGAATTAATCAAAACAACAAGCTTTAGATGAATCAACTGAGAACATAATTGTTAGTTCCAGGCCTACAGTCTCAAGAGGAATCAACGTTAGCAACGGTAAAAGGACAGTGGGAATAATAACCACTTTCATCATTCCGGATAGTGCAGTCCAAACGCACATATTTGTAATTCAGCATTTGCACGCAAAAAATGCAGATTTTCTTTCTCCCAAAAACATGTATCCTAAGTTGATAATAATTTAGAAATATGTGATTATACCGGTCCCGCTACCCTGGTGAGGTTAAGCGGCATAGAAAATGAATGAATAAATGAATGATTATACTGGTAGATCATACAACATAGATGTACCACAGGTTTTGCATGTTGAGATGTCACACTTTGTTCTGCAGTCCTTGAATGCACCATAGTTTAGTCAAGCAAAAGTGAAACGTATTTTTTCTCTGCCACAGCTTTAGTGGTGAGTGCCTATACATTTTAAACTTTAAAATCTGCATGATTTGAATTGAAAGCTATCAAAGTGCTTAACTGAATCCCATTGCATGCAACATTTGGTATTCTTCAACGCCTCAAAAACAACAATGCCTTTGTTGTGTGGTTTACTACTGTACTGTATTGTTTAATGATTTACATTGCAGATCAGGGACGCTAGTTCCAATGTGTGCAGCAGTGGCTCACACACAAATGAGATCCAATACAGGACCAAATATTCTGTTTTACTTGTTTGCATTGGCCCTGTGTCATTCCCCAGAGTTGGTGCTACTATTTAGTTACCTCATTCACCTGTATGAGGGTCACCATATTACAGACAGCTCTTGGTTTACTTGTAGTACATCACTTTAGTCTTTGGGCTTTGCGGCAATTTTCATAGTTTTTGACAGATTAGCTTGTCTTCCTAAGTGTTCACACAAGGCTTTCAAATGAGGCAGCACAAAGCTCTCCCTCCCCCTACCTTCTCCTATATGGTTTGGCCTAAACGTTTCAGTATGGCATGACAAGCACAACAAGCAGAAGGTCACCAGAGGAAAAGGAATGAGAAAGAAAGAGCCCCCAACAAACCAGGATGAGAGATAAAATGAGTGTTAAAATGGTAGGCCTATGTTGTTACTTCAATACCAAAAGCCTCAGAGGAGACACAATTATGCTGGGAAACAATGCCCCACATTTGATTGGATTTAGGACGTACAGTATGAAATGAAAAGAATTACTGCATGAAGCAACTTTTCCACTTCAGAATTTTCAAGAAGTAGATAATTCCACAAGTTAAGTTCCACGTCTACCAGCGAATGCAAAAAATAATAATTTATGCGCACATCCATGCATCCATCCATTTTCTATGCCACTAGCCCGGCTGACTTTGGGCGAGAGGCGGGGTACTGGACCAGTTGCCAGTGATACACACATGAGAATGTCAATTTATAACATAGGCCTCAAAACCCCTTAGCCTGACATTGACGTTCTCTGATTTCAGATCAACATTTGCACTAAAAATGTCTTTCACTGCAATTATTTGATGGAAGCTAACAAGCTAAATGCTAAATACATAAGCCGGGTATGAGCCAGAAATATGCATCACACATTTTCAACTATAAATATGTATTAGGTAATCACCAGCTGGCTGTTCAAGAAAGTGTTTCTCCGAGCCGCGTCTACAAAATCCAAACTCTTTGCCAGTTGTCATTCCAGCAAGGATTTATGATTTTATATTAACTTGTGTTGACCTCATGCAAGTTTTGAGGCCAGAATTTTTGTAACAGCCTATTTTCAGAGAAAATACATACAAATAAAAAAAAATCATTTGTATAGCGCTTCTCTACCTTAAAAGTTTTGACACTGTTGCCACATTTACCTACTGATAATGCTGCATTAGGAGCAAATGGCGATACAGTATCTTGCCGAAGAATACTTTGGCATGGTCACAGGAGAACTGAGGATTGAACCAGCAACCTTTAAGGATTACCACCACTACCATTTTGATTTTTTCATAAAAATTTTTTACAGAAAATTCGCACACTTTCAGGGCTGCAAATATCCGGTGATCCGCAATATACTGAAAAACCATCATAATTGTAAGAATATGTCACATTATTATAACTTATCCTATTTGATTAGGCATACATGAGGCAATTTTGGGGGGGGGCTTAGAAAAATATTTCTAAATGATCGTTTCAGCAACATCAAAGTGAATTACAGACGCGTTACTCAGCTTTATTCTACTACAGCTTTAGCTCATATTACATGCAAATAGTCAAACACGTTACACGTGACATATTGCCGTGTTTTGGTGCCAAATGTAACCAGACTTTACTGTGCAGTTGACACATCATAAACAGTCCTATTTTCAAGCATCTCAACAAGCTGTGCTGTTGGTCATAAAATGTCACATCCCAACTCTACAGAGTGGCTACTGGAAATATTCAATAGTTGCCCCAAGTTTCTGTAAAACTCACATTCCACCGTTAAACATGAGTGCATTGTAGTTATCTCCGCACAAAAAGTAATCCCTAAATCAACATGTTTTTGGGGAATAAAGAAGAAGAAGGTGGGGGGGTTGAAAAGAATTAGCGGTGGAAGCGGGAATTGGGGTGCAGGGGGTGGATCTGAAGGCCTGTTTCCAGATGAAAACCATCTGGGGACTTTGACTTTACAACTCGACCATACAAATTAACCATCTAAGAAAGAGCGAGACAGCCAAAAAGAGAGGGGGAGGTTGTACCAGCCCCAAAAAGAAATTGGAGGGGGTGAAGAGAAACTATACTATGACAAAGAACAACACTAAAAAATGATATATTGACTTCTATTTAGCTGAAGATTTAGCTGAAGAACCAAACAAATCCAAACAGCACTCCAGCACTTCCTACCTTCCGGAATAAATAGCCCGTACTCCATCGCCATGCCCCCCTGAGAGAGGAGAGTCGCCTTCTAAAAGGACCTTCTTTGTTCATCTCTACCAAGTTGGCTTTGGAGCCTTCAGTCCAGCAGTGAAGCGTACTGCGCTGTTGCATCCAGCGGCCCAACACATGACTCCTCCACAGCACTTCTCTCTTGTATGGTGGTGCGTGTTCTTCGTCAACCCCTTTTTTCTTACTCTCTCCCTCTCTGCTGCATTTGCTAGGCGGTAGACACCCTCCCTCCCCCGTTTTGACTCCCATCTCTCACCTCATATTCAACTTCAACTTCTCAATGCACTCATCTATATTGCTGACTGTTGTTTTATCATGGAATGAACATGTGAGATTAAGTACAAAGTTTTATTTCACAAACCAATAGCATCTATTCACAAGTTCTTCAGCAATCCAATCTGATAAAGCACAAGTTAGTTCCCACAAGCAATTTATTAACGTATTCATGCGTGTATATAAAAGCATTTGATCTGTGAAATCAAATTTTTCTGGCTTGCATTGTTCTTTTTTTTTTCAAAATAATAAATTTATACATTTTTGCCCCCAAAATGTAAAAATAACTTGTGGATTTTAATGCAGCAAAGCTACGGCAATGTCAAGTCGAGCACAGCATAAATAGATCCACTGAAGCGAGACGTTTGTGTAGTCATGAGATTTATCTTTGCGATGCTCAGAGGCGATGAAAAATGGTCAAAAACATCACAGAGCAACCACATGGTCAAAAAACTGACTGCAGAAAATCATCACACAAACCTCTTCGCAGATGCGCTCCAGCTTGTAACACATGCAAACATGTGATTTTTACTGTATGTGTGTGTATGTGATTACAGTGTTTCCCATACATTCATTTATAGATTTGACTCTACCTCTATGACTCTAGATAGATATATTGAACAATTTTAGAGTCCACTAGAAATTTCACGCTAGCACATTGGTTCTGAATTTTTTTAGTTGTGCACCCCTTTTGAAGTCAAGTACTGTTTACACTTAAAAAACGGAAACCACACAATAAAACATACTGTATTTCATATATCATTCAATATTTTGACCTTGTATTAAAAAATCGTGTGTCTTATTTTTCAACTGCATATATAGGCTACTCATGTTAAATGGAGACGGAGTATGAGGGAAATAAGAGAATAAAGTCGAGATGTTAGAGTAAAGTTAAGACATAAAAGTGGTAATCTTACAGGACAAAATTTGCAATTTGACAAGAATAAAATACATATTATGAGGAAAAAAAAATTAGAAGCGTAAAGTACAGATAATTCTTCAATAAAATTCAAAAGTTGTAATTTCATGGGAAAAAAAAAAAATGTGCAACTAGGTTGGGGAAAATGTTACAATACTATGACAATAAAGTCTAAATATTTTGGGATAAAGTCAAAAAATGAGAATAAAATTAAAAAAGGTTGAAGTTAAAAATATATAATAATCCACTTTGTGGCTTCTAACATACAGCTACAGATGAAGGCTGTTTTTTATTGAAATATATTCAACTTTTTAGCATATGCATTTGGGTTAGTTTACAAAGTGTATAATATCACAATGGCCCTGCATCCTTTCATTTTTCATTTAACAGCCCTCTGTGAAAAAACTTTGGACACCCCAGAGATCGTTTGTTGACTTTCTTATTCATTTATTTATTTTACTGAAGCGGTCTTAATTTTATTCTAGTTGTAGATAGATAGATACAATAGGTAGGTAGATAGATAGATGGACAAAGGCCTTTTATTCCAACTCGGGACTGGGAGAACTGCTTTTTGGAGTGCCACCATGGACTGATATAGACCTCTAAAATAAAAGAATGCTGGGCCAAAGTTCACATACTTGTTGATATCCAGTGGTTTATACAGTAGTTCACAGTTCATATGTGTGGTCATTCTGGGTGTCTGATTTCATTAAGTAAGGTTTTGTGAAAGGAGGTAACAAGGCACAGCCGAGAGCCCGGCGTGTGGAGCGTGGGCTAATTCGATCCAATGAAGCATTGGTACCTTAAAATTAAGGCAGCTTTTCTGAAACCAAAAATCCAACGCACACAGAAAAGCGTTTCTAAGATTAATAAAAATGGGTTAAAGATCTTTGACATCACTGACTGGCAACTTTAGCTTGTTAAACTGTAACTGGATTTGATTTAGTTGTTGTGTAAAAAAAAATCAAACCATAGTGTTACAGTGGTGTGAAAAAGTGTTTGCCCCCTCCTGAGTTCTTATTTTTTTGCATGTTTGTCACACTTACATGTTTCACATCATCAAAGAAACGTAAATATTAGTTAATGACAACACAATTGAACACATATTGCAGGTTTTAAATTAAACTTTTATTTATAAAGGGAGAAACAAATCTAAACCTGCATGGCCCTAGGTGAAAAAGTGATTCCCTTCTCCCCTGAGGCTGAAATTTACCTGGAAAACATCTTAATCAACGAGTAACCAGTTAAGCCCAAATCAATACAAACCAACCAAACACAAACAACTTTTTTGGTCTGCAACATATCAGAAAATGGGCAAAAATGTTGATCACTGTTTTCCAAAGTAAAAGCTGAATATATTTTTCTGTGTAAAACACAAAGACGGTAGGTCTGCTTTAACTAATGACTACGAACATTTTAAAAAAAATCACATTTGAAAGGCTGTACTAAGAGGATATTTACATCTTTAAATCAAAAGCCGACAAATTGAATTCTAAAGTAGTTGTCGATTAGTTGGCTAATCAATTAATCATCGATTCATAGATTAATTGTTGCAGCACTGCCCAGCTCCATCCAATCGTCAGCCTGACCTTTAAAATAATATGGAACTTTCCACAGATGCATGACATCGATGATGAACTTGTGAATCTTTTGCACTCAGATGACACTCCACTGAACTTTAGACCGCTTTCGTGTGTGTTTCTGGTAAAGAGCCACAAATAGAAAACAGACCCAGGTTCACGGTCAGAAATCAGCTGCTAATGTCACTGTGCGATGCATTTAGTGTGTGCATCAGCTGCTTGCTAAGGTAGCCCCACTGATGCAGAGCAGAGAAATTCTTGTTGTTGTTTGTCTGTAATACTTTCCAATTTAGTTGGCTAGACACTATGAGTGACAAAAAACTGGGACTTAAATCAGACCACAGGGTTGACACACCACAAAATGTCAATTGTTTAATACTGACTGACTGACACGGTCTAAACAATTTCGGCCAGGCAGTCCTGCCATGTCATTGCATGCTTATTCCTTGTTTTGTTGGTTAATTTGGGCCACCTTAGTGGCAAAAACCAAGGTACAAATACCAAGACTCACCATTGTATCTACATGCTTGAGAGGCAGGTCACTGCTGGGTGCCTGTTGAGAAAAAAAGAGTCGAGTGAGGTCACTACTTGCACTCGCATCACTTCATACCCCCAAAACTCTCCACCATGTTATGTCATGTGACATCACTTGATCTGATATTATGTTACAGCAATGCTTAGTACCATTCTTTGCCCTAATGTGGCCTAGAACCGACTCGTATTCCACCTTTAATGTGTGGGACCATCTATAATCCTGCTGTGCAAATATTTACACAAGGAGAAGGGTCTGCTTCCATTAACCAAGCCCAGAAAGTTGTACTCTCTTTCCAATGCCTTATACAGACATAGACGGTGTCAGAAGCTAAGGGGGAGGATGAGGAAGAAAAGAAGAAGGATGACAGCACACAAAATAATGATATAATGAAAAATATTTGTAGTTGGTGGTTGGAGAAGAAAATTGGGACAACAAAACTTTGACAGACAAGATCAGAGCTTGAAAGCAAGAAAAAGGCAATGAAAACTTGAGAGTAGTCATGATGTAACGGCACACACTCTTTCGTAACACATATTAAACCATCTAAATTAGTATCATCACAAATCCAACAGAAATCTCAGAAATGCTGGAACTGTTTGCGAAATGTAATTTTGGATTGCTGAGAAAAATTTAATTTGATAGACCTGCACAATAAGGGAATAATTAATCATTATTATTATTACAAACCAGTGAAGTGTTGTTAAGGGAGGCAGGTGAGGCAAATGCAAAATTAAAAATAAATAAATAAATAAAATAAAATAAAATAAATGTTAATATTTCTCTATTGAACTGTGTTGTAATTTTTTTTTTTTTATTTTTTTTACTGCAAACGGTTTATTCATTCAAAATTGCTGAACTTCCTGATCAAAACAAGAAATAAACGTGAGATGAGACAGTGGTGAGTCTCCCCTTTCGGAGTAAGCTGAAGCTGCCGTCTTATTGTTTCATTTAATGATGCAGAACATCACTGGACAATGTTGGCCGGTATTTCAGCAACGGATGTAGCTTGACTAATTAAAACATTTCTCAACAAAGAAAGAAAAATGTAATAGATGCTATTCCAATTCCAAAACACGATGTACACCCCAGCTCCAGTTGTACTGCTAAATTGAGATAACCCAACCGCGTTCTACTTAAGCTCGGTGACGAGATGAGTTTCAAAGTTTTTCGCCACTTAAAAACTAAATGTTGAAGTGGCCACCGGTGTTTCCGGTGGCCACTTCAACATGTTACTGTCACGATTGAACGATCTGCTAGGGAAATATTTCCCCTCACAAGCATTCCTTCTCAATCTCATCATCTAGCCCTACATTTATCATACACCGACTTCGTAAAGCCTGTTCAAGGTCTTTAATGTAAGTGTGATCATTATTCTTTCTAACCAGACAGTAATATGCAGTCGTCCCTCGCATTCACTCTATCAAGGTTTTTCAAAAATATATTCAATAAAATGATGTTGTTTCATGGTTATGGCCTATTACTGGTCAAAAATATACACATTTGAGCAAATGTTACCTATTTTTTCCCTACATTAGGCATTTTCAAGCATAAAAGTGCTAAATAATCTGAAATACAAATATATGGCATTCATAAGACAAACTGTATTCAAAGACACTGTGAATGATAATGTAGTATTCTACACTGGTCATAGGTGTCAGTAATGTCACTGCAATGTTCGATGAGACACACAAACACCAGACTAGATCGCAAGAACAACAGGCATTCTTTGCAGATCAGCATTTTCACCCAAAAGGCAAAATAATCCTGTAATGGAAACAAAACACAGGTCACTGTTGTGGCTGTAACCCCCACCAGGCCCCAGTGTCACTTCCTGACCGACCACCATTTAGCTCTCTAATAATGTTACAAACTTTATGCAGTAGGTCGTAAAACAGGTTTTCTACGCTCTAACAACAAAAATATTCCATTTATAAGCAAGACATTCACTTATCACTGTCAAGTCTGAAACCAATTACAAGCAATAAACAAGAAATTAGAACGTCATAAGGGAGGCACTGCAGAGCTCCACCCCACCGTGAAGGGGCGGGGGCAGGTGAGCTGGAAGGTGATTACCGATGTTGTTGTTTAATAGAGAGCAAAAACAGCGCTCTGGTGAATAAACTGATTAATTTGACAGCCGAGATCGAGGATTATATATACCGTAAATTCCGGTACATTATCTGCACAAGTGTATAAATCAAAATTTTGAGGAAAAACAGATTTGTACCTATATAAGCCGCACTCATAATATGGCTCGCACAAGTTTGATGGAACCAGGCAGCTGTTTATATGAAAAGGATTTAAAAAACTCACAAGCTTGTTAACCCATTGGAAATTGCAGGAGGTCATTACTCAACAGTTTGACTCACTTTCTCATCTTACAAACAACACTAAACTTATCACACAGCAACTTAACACTTAAAGGGTATGCCTAATAAATGCATGTAAAACATGTACCAATACGCAATAAAAACAAAAAAAAACATTTTTTTTCCCGTAATGCATTTCTTTTGTGCAAATCATTTAAATGGAGGACAAGTAGCATTAAAATAGATAGATAGCGCTGCAATGCTGCCTTTGTCCACCAAAGGAAGCCAGAGGAAGACTGACATCATTGCAGCACCCCAATGAATGCATTGGACAGATGCAATGCATAATAGGAAAAAGTTTTTATTTTTTTTATTTTAAACCTGTATTGGTAGATGTTTGTATATATCTCAGGTATACCTTTTCAGTGTTAAGTTGCAGTGTGATGAGCTTAGTGTTTTTTGAAAGACTAAACCGTGAGTCAGACTGTTATATTGTTTTATTGTTATTTATCATGGCCCCCAGTGATGTGGAGTAGGTTGACAAGCATGTTTTGAGTGCACTCATAGCTCGTGATTGGCTCCTGCCAAAGAAAAAGCTGCCGTTTCCTCACTGACTCGCGAGCAGCACAGTATTTTAACAATTAGTAGTAGTTCTGAAGTATAAAGGAGATGTCCTGACAATAGAATTTAGCCATAAATTAGCCACACTGCTGTATAATGTTCAAAGTTCAAAGAATTTATTGTACATCCAAGCTCAACTGAACATATTATATTAATGATGAACAATATAATTATAATGTAATTAATTGCTGACAGTGACATGAAAACGGTAAAGATAGTGGGGCAAAAAATACAAGTCAAGGAGCTGTGTTGGAACATCCACGATGCTTGGTCTTCCTGTTTCTGTCAAAAGCTTCAGTCGCTAAAAACACTAAATTCAGGATTGAAATTATAGTTTGTCTGAGGAAGCCCAAGAATACCGACACCCATACGAGACCGCTAACCAGTAAGAAGGACCTTGACATAACTGTCCCCTATATCCAGCATGACTGTTGATGTACTCTTTTGTAGCATGCAAAACTACCAAAAGTCGTAAAAAGATTAAAATACCACTATGAATGACACAAACACATGCAATTTGACATTTGCTTTATTCCCCACAACGAGACAGTAGAGGTAGATAACAGTGTGTGTGATGTCGTTACTGTTCCTTGAAATAAGGAACATCAGATCAAGGCTCTAAACTCCGAGAGTGGCATTGCTCCCAGCCAAAGTTGCAGCCACAGGCATTTTGACACAAATAGAGCCATTGTGCAGCCACCCAGAAAAAACCCACACAGTCTCACAATAATCTATTCTAACATGTGCATTTCCGTGTTGTACAATTGCAGCCAGATGGTCTGTGTCTGAGTCTTTGCCTGAGTATCTACGCAAGTGTGTGTGTGTTGCTAATTATCTAAAGAGCACGGCAGCCACCACAGGAAACTGAGGATTGGCAACTTTACGCTGCAGTGTCTTTCTTTTGGAGAATATTACAGTAACGTCAATCATGAAATTTCATAAAGACACAATAATTTTAGGCCATGGATTGCTTCTGAGTCAAATGAGTCAATTAAAAAAAAGGAAAATGTGAAGACTCGTAAATTAAGTGTTGTATTTCTTTTTAAAAAATACAGTATCTCTCTCTCTCTCTTTCTAATTGTGCCTTTGGTTTGCCTTAGTTGAATATCTACTGAAAACGATTGGGTCTCGAAGCTTTGCATCTCTGTGACTGGAAGTGACTTTTGCCTCTGAATGCATATACTGTAGCAGTGATTCACAACCACTGCTAGAACATATCATCAGATGTGCCAGTAAAATCCAATTTCAGTAAAATCTGTGATTTGCTACTGGTAGACTTGTAGACAGAAAGTCAAAAATTACACTAAAATATGTAATTAACTACTAATGTCTGACTGATTTAGAAGTAAATTTGAGCAATATTCTAGACGTTTTTCTCCTTGGTATATATGTATGCTGTATGTTCAATGCCAGTTAAAGGTGAAATATTTGATTTTTTGGAGGTTTTTATATTTATTTTTATTTATGCATTACTTGTATGCAAGCAGTTATGTTTATCTTCATTTCCCTGATAAAATGGAATATGAGTACATAATTAACCTAATCATTATTTCAGTACAGAGCAATTAATTAGTGAATCAATGATTAATCCATCTATCCATTTTCTATGCCGCTTATCCTCATTAGGGTCGCAGGGGTATGCTGGATAGGCCCAGCTGACTTTGGGTGAGAGGCGGGGTATAACCTGGACTGGTCGCCAGCCAATCGCTTTGCAGACAAACAACCATTCACACTCACATTCATACTCTAATGAACAATTTAGAGTCACCAATTAACCTAACATGCATGTTTTTGGAATGTGGGAGGAAACTGGAGTACCCGGAGGAAACCCACGCACGCACGGGGAGACCGTGCAAACTGCACACAGAGATGTCCAACGGAGATTCGAACCCAGGGCTCCTGACTGTGTGGCTAACCACTCGACTAACGTGTGGCCCAATGATTAATCAGTTATCCAAATAATAATAACAACTACTTTCGTAAAGTCATTTTTTATTTATTTAAGTATTCTCTTGAGTTCACCCTCTACAATCTGAATATAATAATAGCAAAAATATACTTAATATAATACAAAAATGTATGAAAGAGCCGTATTTTAATACCAAAACTACCTTTTTGTATTGAGGAATTAAAAATGACTGAAAATCATTTAAGGGTTTGTCAGTGGCTGACAGATAAAATACAATTTCCAAGCTGGTCTAGTCATAATAAGCTAAATTAAACAACACTGCTGTCTAAAATACCACATTTCTCACTCTACACAGATAGCATATAATTATAGTTGCACAAAACTTACACATAATTTCCAAGGCAGAAGCGTATTAAAAAGTATTTTGGAACAAAATGCATCCCTTATGGTCTGTATCATTCAATCTGTGTCCCTAACTGCGTCACCAGCTCAATTCAATGAATTATTGCAGCCACTACGTGTTTACAAATAAAACAACCATCACTCTATTTTAATTTAAAGGCAGCATATGTTAAATTATATTGTCTTTATTTTGATGTATAAGTCACGCTCGACAATAAGTCGTAGGACCAGCAACCTATGACAAAAAGTTTGGCTTATCTTCCAGAAAATCTGGTTTGCATATAATACACATATAATATAAATAGTATATACATTCACCTAAATCATTGCATATACATTTTTCAGTATGCAGTGCTGAAGGTTCCAGAATGTCTTTGTCACCCTCCGGGTTTTAGTTTGCATGTCAGTGTGTTTAGTTTCTATTATTAAGCCTGTGTTCTTGTTGTTTCCTTATTTTGTATGTTTTTCCTGCATTCCCTTGTTTGAAACTTCCTGTAATTACACACACCTGCTTCTTGTTTCTCACTCTATTTAGTTCAGGTGTGCATGAGCTTAGTTGTTGGAGCATTGTCTTTTGTTTGCAGTAGGTGAAGGACTGCTTGCCATATCGTTTACTTTCTCTTGAGGTCTTTTTCCCCTGCCGCTGCACGGCAGTAAGTATTATTAAAACTTCCTTTTACCTGCATCCTGATACCGTGTCTCTCGCATCCTGAGGTTGTCGCTGCGATGCTCTCGCCTGACCGTGACAGTCTTTTAACTTGGTAAGGCCAGGCCCTATTAGCTTCTCATTATCCATTGATTGCCGCTGTTTCTCTTCTCTGGACTCATTAGATTTATCAATAATACAAAATAATAACAACGCCTAAGGAAGTCAGTGAAGAGAAGCATACATTTCAACATTTGCACTTGAAAATAAAAGAGAATGTCTTTAAAATAAGGGGAAATAAGGTGCTGCTCTTCCACCAGATTTTCCACCATGGATGGAACGATGAAGAAGGAAGACTACTTGCAAATATTTCAACTTCACCTTAAAATCAACAGCTAGATGTATGAAACCTGAAAAGGAATTCAAATACATCATTCAGTTATTACAGTGTGATACTAACATCCTTGGTGCGTGTATGTGTGAGACTCTGACTACGTCTGTATATCTCATCAAATCAATGTAGTCATCTGTTTTCATGTTTATCATGTTTATCAGTTTGCAGGCTCGCATGCAAACGCCATCACTATTCAGGTGGATAAATTGTACACACATTGCAAATTCAATGTCTATGTAATCGAGATGAGCTGCCGACCAAACAGCTGCTGTGAGAAAACAATAGTTCATGAGCTTAAACTGTGCTACTGACAATTAATTGTGTTTTGAATGCATGCATATATCAAAAATGGATTATCCCCACTTTAGACAGAATCACATGAGTGATGAAAGAATCATTGTGGTTTTTATAAGCTGTATATTAGTACATTATTAAAAAAACACCATAGAGCGAGGAAACAATGTGACCAGGGGCTGGGGTGTTATTTCCTGTCTAGAGGGCTCTAATAATGTTAAATGCTGTATTTAGACAGTTGTAAACAGGTTTTTGGTGCTCCAGTTTAAAAAAGATTCCATTTAAAACTAAAGGAATGCTACTTTGCGGAAATTCACTTATCATGGTCGGGTCTGAAACCAATTAACCGTGATAAATACGGATAAATGAGGGATTACTGCATTAGCAAGTTAGGGAGAAGGAGATACTACGTTGGTAAACCTTACTCCCTGCCGCCTTTGGACGGGTTTACAGCTTGGGCTTTTAGCTCATCAACTAGCACTGCTCAACTCTCATTGAGTAGGGATGGGTGGAGCCCTGGCGAATGCAGGCGCGATTGCACCGGTGTCCACGTTACACAAGCAAAAGCTCGAGATCAAATGATGAGTGGTCATGAACACGTGTCTTGCTTTCCGCGGACGAGTGCAGCACGTCACAGACCCTCTTTCAGCCACGTCTTTATCTCTGCCGCCACCATGCCATGAGTTTTCCTTCACATGAACACAGTAGCGCCTTTGACCAAACAAATTACAGTCCGCCTCCGTAGAAAAGCAGAGGGAGTTTCCTCTCTAGTGTTGCAGGAATAAATGAAGTCAAAGCAGAGCCTTTGGGTAAACAACCCTGCGCTAAATATACGTCATTTCAACTTTTAGGATAGAAACACAGCCCATTTAGCTTGGCCCAGAGTCTCTTCACTGTGGTCCAAATCACGGTTTTGGTGCAGTCATGAGAGTGTGAAACAGCGAGGGGAGAAAAAAAATCATACAGCAGCCGTCACAGTTGTTAAACGATAATTTACTGCTTATAATAGAAGAATTTGAAGACGTAGGAGGGAAGACCACAGACATAATGGTTTAATGGATGTTTTAACTATAAGAACATACACTCATGGCGTTGTAGATAGTGGTGGTTTAAGGGGCTCCAAACCCGTGTGATTATAAACTTCAGGAAAAGATAAATATGTTACAGAAACATGAACATTATTGTGCAAAAGTCGAGTTTTCTGCCCATCATAAATCCATTTGAAGAATATGATATGCTAGTGATTTATGTATTTAGTTTTTGTTGTATTTAATGACATGTGTCACTTTAATTATACAGTGAAACTGTGTGTGTGTGTGCGTGTGCGTGAGCGAGAGAAAATAAAGCTTGCACAATAACAACTACACAAAGGATGCTTTGCTGCCAGTTTAGAGGGTGTCTGTAGGTCTAATGCGTGTGCGTGAGAATGAGTCAGTCCAGGGGTGTGTGCTTAGGATTCATCATTTCATTCTTTCCGGATTGCCTCTTTTTCCTTTAGAATTATGACATCATCACAGATCACTTTCCAATATTGATGTCAAACACCATAACAAAATGAAATCTTTCTGAACACTTTCCACTGACATCCATCACTGTGCACATTGTCGTAAGACTTCTCTGTATTGTGCTCAAAGGTGCCTTCTAGTGGGAGCCTGAGGTCATTGGACATAATGAAAATATAAATCTCTTTCCCAGTGTCAAACAGCCACCATCGTAAAGCTTTATTTACTGCACAAGCAATGTTTAGTAGGAAGTGTCAGTTTGGAAATGCTCATCGAATGGAGGTATGCAGTCTTGTGTGATGTTATGCATGACGGGGGTTTGACCTCTGAGGCGCATTTTTTCCAGAAAATGTTGGTCAACCACAGAGCAATTGACTTTACAGGCTCCACTGTTATGTAAACACTCTCTACTAAGGTTACGACCATTCTGCAATGGTTCATCTTGTCCATAAATTCTACAATTCACACACAATCATTTGTTGGCATTTTCAAACATATGATTAAGGTAATAAAGCAACTTTCCCAAGTTTACACAGAATGTTATGAACACACACACACACAGCTGTTCCTCTCTCATGTGCCACAATCCTTCATCTGCAGCTTTCACACAGCCATGTCTCAGAAATGTAAACACTGTGTTGAAGGAGGAGGCAATGCATAAGCTCGCATTGGGAGTTTGGATAAAGTATGTGTTAGGCCAGCTCCCATCCCCTAAAGTTAAAATTAGGGGGCTTCTAAAATGCCAGGGATCCCAGAGGACTATCGAGTAGTAGAGAGTGGATGATCCTCTCTGTGGGAAAAAACTACTGAGTCAAAATCCGTGACCCGAAACTGCCTTTATGTTCTTGCTCCCACTGTAACGGACTCTGTTATGTAACCAAAAAGTCAAATGGAAGTCTCCAAAGCTGAGGTCGTCATTAGGCGATTTTTAAAAAAAAATTTAAAAACTTGAATGTATTAAATAATATATTTTTATAATGTAATATAATTCAGTGAGGGAAAAAATATTTGAACCCCAGCTGATTTTGTAAGTTTGCCCAATAACAAAGAAATGATCAGTCTATAATTTCAATGGTAGGTTTATTTGATCACTGAGAGACAACAATGACCAAAAAAATCCATAAAAATGCGTTTCAAAAAAAGTTATAAATTCATTTGCATTTCCATGAAGGATATAAGTATTTGATCCCCTATACGTCAGCAAGATCTCTAGCTCCCAGGTGGATCTTATACAGGTAACGAGCTGACACTGGCTGCCCTCTCAGCTCGTTACCTGTACTGTATAAAAGAAAAGTCCGCAGAAGCAATCAATCAATCCAGATGCCATACTCTGCACCATGGCCAAGACCAAAGAGCTTTCCAAGGATGTCAGGGACAAGATTGTGGCCCTACACAAGGCTGGAATGGGCTACAAGACCGTCACTAAGCAGATGGGTGAGAAGGTGAAACAGTTGGTGCAATTATTCGCAAATGGAAGAAACATAAATTAACTGCCAATTTCCCTCGGTCTGGAGCTCCATGCAAGATCTTACCTCGTGGAGTTTCAATGATAATGAGAACAGTGAGGAATCAGCCCAGAACCACTCAGGAGGAACTTGTCAATGATCTCAAGGCAGCTGGGACCATAGTCACCACAAAAACAGTTGGTAACACACTACGCCATCTGACTGATTCAGAGGAAGACTGGGTGAAAGTGTTGTGGTCAGAGACCAAAATTGAGCTCTTTTGGCATTAACTCAACTCGCCGTGTTTGGAGGAAGAGGAATGCTGCCTACGACTCCAAAAACACCGTCCCCAACGTCAAATATGGAGGTGGAAACATTATGCTTTGGAGGTGTTTTTCTGCCAAAGGGACAGGACAATTGCACCGCATCAAAGGGAGGATGGATGGGGCCATGTACCGTCAAGTGTTGGGTGAGATGGGTCGTGGTTGGGTATTCCAGCATGACAACGATCCAAAACACACAGCCAAGGCACCAAAAGATTGGCTCAAGAAGAAGCATATTAAGGTCATGGAGTGGCCTAGTCAGTCTCCCGACCTTAATCCCAAAGAAAATCGGTGGAGGGAGCTGAAGGTTCGAGTTGCCAAACATCAGCCACGAAACATTAATGACTTGCAAAGGATCTCAAAGAGGAGTGGGCCAAAATCCCCCTGAGATGTGTGCAAACCTTGTGGCCAACTACAAGAAACGGCTGACCTCTGTGATTGCCAACAAAGGTTTTGTGTGTATATATACATATATATATATATATATATATATATATATATATGACACACACACACCCACACACACAGAGTCACCTCCAGCCATTTCACAATTTGGGGCTTCAATGTTTTTTTCAAATAAATTAATTAAGCAATTAGTTTTGTTTCATGATTGAATAATGCCGATTATTAGTAAAAGAGAAACAAAATTTAAAATGTGAATTTAAGCAAATTATACATATTCTATTCTATATATATATATATATATATATATTATTCTAATATCCTCTATATTCTGAGGTGTTTCGGGCATGCCCAGTCGGGAGAAGGCCCCCGGGAAGACCTAGGACACGCTGGAGGGACTATGTCTCACAGCTGGCCTGGGAACGCCTTGGTGTCCTCCCGATGGAGCTGGAAGAGGTCACTGGGGACTGGGAAGCCTGGACTTCCCTACTGAAGCTGCGGCCCTCGCGACCCGGACCCGGATAAGCGGTGGAAAATGGATGGATGGATGGATACATATTCTAGGCCCAAATTAAGCCTTTTCAAGCATAAAAATGTCCAAATTGAATACAAAAAAGGCATTTAAACTACATCTGACCTGCTAAAAGTAGCGTAAATTCTGGACTATTGAGCGCACCTGAATATAAGCTGCACCCACCAACTTTAAAGAGGAAAAATATTTTGTAAAAAATAAAGACCTCACTTAACATGGGATATTTACACAGAAAGACACACCATAAACATTACAATCTTAACTAACTAACTTGGTGTTCCCAATGTCACCTGTTAACTGTCATGAGTGAAACATAAAATGCTTTTTTTCATTGGAGTTTAACAGCTGCCACCGTCCAAGCAGTAAAGCAGAAGCTGTAGTAATTCTACACTTGATCAAACTTATCTAAGATTTGTCAGATCAAATTACAATCTCTTCAAAACATGATATTAGCGTTCATGTCACAACTCCAGTTCACTATTTCCCGAATCTGCACACTAAGGATCATTGGAACTGTCGTTCTAAGCCATAAATTAGCCACATCATTGTTTAAGCTGCAGGTTTCAAAGTGTGTGAAAAAAGCAGCGGCTTATAGCCTGGAATTTACGGTATGTTCTATGTGGTGTGTCATGCAGCACTGTCACATGCAGGTGTGTGACTGCGACAGTTGTGTGAACCCACAGCCGTCCGTGGATTCTTGACAATAACACAGGTTTCAGCACTAAATAAGGTGATAAACACTATTGAATTCAAGAAAGATGCCATCACGAAGTACAGAGGTGGCATCAGTGTGGTTTTCTCCACTCATCAGTTTTTGGGAACAAGCATCTTCAATTAAGGTAATAGTGATATTTAATGTTCATTTATAATTTTTATTTGTCTTTTAGGAGCATTTCACCTCGTATACTGCATGTAAAGTACAAAAAGTACTGTTTTGTGTTAACATTTTTGGGTGTATGGAATGGCTTACTTGGATTGACATTGTTTCCATTGGGAAAAATTGGTTCCGTTTTTGTACAATCCGGTTTTAGACTTTAGTATCCAAGTCAACTCGTCCACCTGCCACTCATCTGTCAAGTATTGATACAAGTCGACACAAATTACATTCTGTTTTTCCCTACCTATTGTGTATGTTTGCATGATTTTGCAAGTGTTTTTCTTCCATCCCCAGGGTGAAGCACAGAGGTGGTACCATCACACACTGAGGCTGTTTTTCTTCAGATTAGTAAGCCATAACGATTCTATCCAAATACCAGTCTATGTTTGCCACAAACCTTCTGCTGTCTTCTAAAAAACTGAAGTATCTAAATCAACACAGAAGGCTTTCCCAGAACAAGATGAAAGTCTGCAATAGTCAAGCCAGAACCCAAAACTGAAAGAAATTGAACATGTGACTGGTGATCCAAAATTGGCTGTGCACACAAGATGCCCTCACGACATAGTAGATGTATGGTACACTTATGTTACCTTCTTATTTTACTTTTGTAATGATTTATGATGCCCTTTTTTTCCTTCAAAAAAATAAAAATGCATTTTAATTTGGGTGTGTGCACTGTACTTTAGATGTGAAAATCTTTTCCAACAGTTCTGTTCTGCTCCGGACCCAAAAGGCACATTCTACTGATTTACTCCCATGCAGTCCACTTAAGAGATGCAGAGACAAGTTTGAGTTGGAATTTAAACATGTCTGTGTTTTTTATGAGCTCAATTATGCCACAAATCATCGAAGGCCTGGTTGACGCTTGTACTGTATATTCCAAGTAATGCATGTGTATCAAGGAAAAATCTATGCTTCTAAACAGCTCTAACTGGATCGCATCTAGATCATCTTTGCCCTGGAGTTACTCATTAGTCATTGAGGCTTTGGCCGGGGCACGATCAATAAAAAAAGATAGAGTGACGTAGGTGTTGGTAGTTTACGATATTTTGTGTGTGAATACGTGTGTTTTTGAGAGAAAGCATTCTGAATTTCTGTCCGAAAAATTGACATTTTCAGTAGACCCAACCAGGATTTCTTTTATGTGTATACAAGTGTGGTATGGTCTTGAATTGATGCATTTTCTTCCAAATGCACGTAACTTTTATTGTGCTATTTCTCTTCATAACCCTTTTACTTTGCACCTAGCGGGTTTTTATAGCTACAGATGTCTTAGTTTTTCATTAGCATTAAATGTTACGTGTAAACCTGCTAAAGTGAGAACTCAACCGGTCTGTATTTGCCCCTGTATTTGCACAGATTCAAAAGCACTTAGACCAATTACAACTGTAAAATCACCAGAGAGCAATAGTTGTGTGTCAAGCCAAAAGGGAAAAAAGAAGCTAGAAAATAGATTTCATTGTGGTTATAAAGATGTGTTTATTTTATGTTTTATTAACACTGAAATGCCAGGATTCACATGAACATTTTCTGCAAGCTCTTGGGTAAATGCTGCTATCAGGTTCAACTTAGCTGAGCAGTGCACCAAACCCTAGAACATCTGGTTAGATGACTGCTCTTCCAAACATGCATGCTTACACACAGACACACACACACAAATAGTCTACTTTGCCTAAAAGGTGGCACACTGCCATACGCTCTCAAGCAAAGTACCATACTGACTAAATAGGTCAGGAAACAAAAACTTTACCTAGGAAGTAGAAACCTTACCCAGGAAATATATACTTCATCCTGGAACTAGGAACAAACTTTGAAGACTGTACCCAGAAACTAGAAGTGTTACCCTAAAACCAAGAACATATCCCTGGGACCAGGAACTTTACCCAGGAACCAGGAACTTTACCCATAAAAAGGGTATCCACACCCAACATGTTTTGCCAAATTTCCACCCTTTTGTGTGCAAAGAATCAGGAGTAAAGAGGAGACAATAAAAGCAATCTTTTTCGAGCTTATTAGGAATGAGAAACGTTGTAGCCTATGAGTTTTGGTGTAAAATCTTTAAGGGTGACAAAAGTAACTAACTACTTGTTAAGCCATTCAAGTGAATAATTGTGACTTAATGAAGTTATCCGGACCGTTTTTTACAAGTCAGGTTTGCAGGGGACTTTCTCTTGCAATCTGTGTAAAGGTGATCATTCTACAAAGAAAAACTTGACATTGCAGACAAGCTTTAACCAAACAATGTCTTAATGCAGAAGACATCTATCTTCCAATACTTTCTGCAAAGGATAATAACATGTTCTTATATCATGACATCATCGTCTTTGCATGAAACCTAAGAGACGTGCGAGAGGAAAGTGCAGGGGGGTTATTTGCGTTGGGTTTGTCAAGCTTCCAAACCCATTAAAATACAAAACATGCAAAAAAGAGGGTGAGCGACTTGTATCCAAGCCGAACACAGCAACCGATTACCAAAAAAGGCAAGAAGGCAAGGTTGTTTTTATTTCTCTTCAAATACACTTCATACTCAGACTACATCAGACTTGTTAAACCAAAAGATGTCATCATACTACTGCTTCTCGGAACCCACTGAATTGACCGACCAACATTTGGATTAATAGTTTTAAAAACATGTCCTTATTTTGATAAAACATTTTTGAGTTCTGGAAAGCATGCTCGAATGAACAAACTACTGGCAAAGGTGAATCTCTGGTTTGACCTCAAGTAAAATCTCTTCAAGATTTGCCCCAAAGAGACCTAGTGTGTAATGTCCCCCACCAAAACTAAATGTTTTGTACAGTACATATTCCCCGAAGAACTGTTTGATGAGGTCTGCTGAGCATGTACAACATTAGATTCCTTGAAACAACAATAGTGTTACTCACCAGCTCATAGTTTGTTGCTGGAACACAAGATGACGACACCTAAAAACAAAACAGACTGTCAGAAATAGTACGAGTTTCATTGACAAGTTTGAAATTTGGACATTCTCATTTGTACAATCAAACTGCAGCAGTGACATGCGATGAGGCTTATGGCTGGTGAGGCAGTGAGTCCTTTGCTGTTTTTTTGATAAGAGAATAATTGACTTTCATTAAATTTTTCAAATATTTTTTTATAACTGAAAGACATTTGTGATGTCATCTTTTACTTGTGTATGAAGTGCATGTGCCCTATCATTCTCCTGTAGCTCTGTTACTTTGTTGAAAAAAGTCTCACAGACAATACTTTTTATAACACAGTTCAAATTAGAGTTGTAACAATTAATCGATGAACCAATGATTGCTCGATTATCTAATTAATCGACTATTAAAATAGTCATAAATCTCCTAGGATTTCAGCCTCTAAAATGAAAGTATCACACGGTACACTCACACTTAACAAAAACTTTGGGTGATGATAACCGCAACTACAACCACATATACTCATTCTCTAAAAATAATTTAGGGTAACTTAAGAAGAAAGAACCCTATCCATGTTCCAATAAAGTGTGTGAAATGACATTGTTTAAAAGTGGCACTAACCACATTATGATTATAGTACACATGAAAATTCTGAACAGCAAGACTACAAAGCAGAATTTTTTCCTTCACACTGAGATCTAGCTTTACAGTAGTTGCCTATCAAGCAGAAACCAGAGATTTTAGGCAGGCGCAGGATGTCTCCAGAAGAACCCATGATCTGTTAAAGGGCCAGGGGTAATCCGATTAGCATTCTTTGGCATAATCATGATGTAAGATTGAACTCGGGGCGCAAGCAGGAAGAGTCTAGGGATAATGGTCCCTTACAGGAGACACAAACGATGAGTATTTAGACAAATAGGACACCACGACTGATGTTTTCTTTCTTTTTTTCTTTTTTTTTTTTTTTTTTTTTAAATTTTTTTTTTTTAATTTTTTTTTAAAAATTTTTTTCTTTTAAAATTTATTATTTTAAAATTTGTTTTTAAATTTTTGTTTTTTTTTTTTTTGTTTTTTTTTATTTTTTTATATTTCTCTCCCTAAAGAGGAGGCATACTTTCAATGTATAGAAATTATAAGGCATCTTTGAGTAAACGTCAAGTATAATATCACTGCCTGTTCGGATGTCCTGGTTTTCGGCAATCAAAATATGCCAAAATAAAGCCTTATGTGTGCACCAAGTTACAAAATCTGTACCGTAAATGTTGTTATGCGACTTTGATGAGAGCTTCGCATTGACTGACTGGGAGCATTTCCTGCCGACACCCTTTTTCAGGTAGATGAAAGGCGGATGTGACTGAGGCCAGCATAAGGGTGTTAAAGTGGGAAGGGTGCGCATGAAGCCAGCATGCTACTCTATGTTTTAAGCTATCCTATGTTTTACTCTACCTGTGCCCAATATTACAGTGCGTCCTATGTATGTGGTAAAAACAGAAATAGCACCCGTAACTGAGACTGCACCTTTTAATACGGTGCGCCTTATGGTCGCGAAAATACGGTATTCTGTATTTCCTATAACATATACAATCATGCATTTTTTATACTACATGGAAACTGGTCAAAGACCGGAGGCAAAGCTCGAGGTAGCAGAGAAGAAGATGCTGAGGTTCTCTTTGGGTGTGACCAGGATGGACAAGATCAGGAATGAACACATCAGAGGGACAGTACATGTTAGATGTTTCGGAGATAAAGTCAGAGAGGCCAGACTGAAATGGTTCGGACGTGTTCAGAGGAGAGATAGTGAATATATTGGTAGAAGGATACTGAGTTTTGAACTACCAGGCAAGAGGCCTAGAGGAAGACCAAAGAGCAGGTTTATGGATGTAGTGAAAGAGGACATGAAGGTAGTTGAGAAGAGAAGAGGATACAGAAGACAGGGTTAGATGGAGGCAACAGATTTGCTGTGGCAACCCCTGAAGGGATAAGCCGAAAAGAAAGAAGAAGACATGGAAACTGGTCAAAGACCACACAAATGTAAGGACGTTTTGTGGCTTATTTTCTGACTAATTTGAAAGATTAGGCCCCTGGCATTATTACAAGGCCTGGAGATCTGGTTTGTGCTTTTCAACCACTTTTTACATATAAAAACACAGTAGTAGTAGTTTACTTTTCAAAGCTTTGATAAACTGTGCAGTAAACTTGAATGAGGGCATCTCCATGGAATGCACCTCTGTTTCTGTTTTCATCTGTCAAGAGAGTGACATGTCTATGTAGTTGACAGTCTACAGTACCTTGGCATGGCTACAAGTTATTATAACGCTCCCACAGTCCCCCAACCTTTTCCTTCTTCATCATACTTATCGCTGATAACAACATTCTGTTCTTCTTTGAGGGGGCCCTCGGCCTTGAAGTGGCAGCTAACTTCTTCACTCTTCAAACCTGGACAGTGTTTTCACATGACAGCCATTCTATCAACAATGCCAGGCACAGGGTTGCATGTTGACAGATGATGAAAAAAAACACAGGAACACAAACTAAACACAATCTGTTCTGGGACACTGGTTGACCTTCAGATTTAGAAATAATTTATGATGGAAAATTCCTCCGAAATTACAAAAAATTGCATGTTGGGCTAATTGGAGAATTTAACTGCGCATAGGTGTGCGTGTGTGTGTGCGTGTGTGTGTGAGTGCTTGTTTGTCTACACAGTATGTGCCCTATGATTGGCTGGCAACCAGTCCTGGATGTACTCTGCCACTCGCCTGAAGCCAGCTGGGATGAGCGGCACCTTACCTTATGACCCGTGGTATATTTTTTAATTGAGTCTCTGAATAATTATTCATATGTTTGCAAAAGCAAGTCACGGTTTAGTTGTCCTTTGACGTTTCTGGCCGGAAAAAATATATATAGACAAAAAGGTCAGATTGTTGGTGGTCTGCCCACTTCAAGAGTATCTTACATTCCTCCTCATGTTGAGTATCTGCCCTTCAGTTCATGAAACAGGCTGCAATCTGAGGAGAGACCTCACACAAGCCACGTGGTGTATTTATCCAGTGGGAGGGTGCAGGTGAGACCTTTGTAGTGGACTAATCACAGGTCAAACTGTGGCTAACCAGCATGTGAAAAGCTAATCTCCAAAGTCAGATATTAGTGGTGCATGATAAATAGCGTATCGTTATGAGAAATAAGACATCAGACTGATAAATCCAATAATATTTAAAACATTATGTCTGGTCAGGGCCGCACGGTGGATGAGTGGTTAGCACATTGGCCACACAGTCAGGAGATCTGGAAGACCTGGGTTCAAATCTCCGTTGGGCATCTCTGTGTGGAGTTTGCATGTTCTCCTCGTGCGTGTGTGGGTTTTTTCCGGGTACTCCGGTTTCCTCCCACATTCCAAAAAAATGCATGTTAGGTTAATTGGCGACTCTAAATTGTCCATCAGTATGAATGTGAGTGTGAATGTTTGTTTGTCTATATGTGCCCTGCGATTGACTAGCGACCAGTCCAGCGTGTACCCCGCCTCTCGCCCAAAGTCTGCTGGGATAGGCTCCAGCATCCCCGCGACACTAATAAGGATAAGCGGTATAAAAAATGAATGAATGTTTGGTCATGAGCTCTGGGTAGTGACCGAAAAAACATTATAGTGGGTACAAGCAGCCAAAATTAGTTTACTCCGTTGGGTAGCTGTGAACAATAAACCGATGTGACCATATAACCGACTGGTTTGCTGCTGCATCTGTAAGACCTCATGGATCGATAAGAATATAACTTTAGATTAATCGGTTGTAGAAACATGCACCAGGTACTGACTAGCAACCGGCTGAAGATGATTTTCAACACATCAACAAACATACATACATTATAGCAATCTAATGCATCTTATTTATAATGTGTTGTGTAAAACTAAGACAAGAACAACATCAAATTAGCATTACATTAATACAAACCCACCAGACACCAAAATTAGATTTGTTTTTCAAAGTGGCATTGGGGAAGATCCAGAACATGTTAAACAGTAGTAGTTTGAAAATTGCAAAACAGCTTGCCAGAGATGACCCAAGTGCTTAAGTGTTCTGTGATTTGATCATGTAAACGATGGCGGAAGATGACCAACCCTTAACCATCTTGAAGATGTTGGCTTTGTTGGCTAGTAAACCCCTTGGAGCTATGGTTTGTACTTCTGAGCTGCAGCATTTTTTAAATGTTTTGTTAATAGCAGCGATGATATGATATTTGGTTAGAACACTTCTGCAGGTACACTTTTAGACTTTGGTCATTTTTAACTGTCTTGAGAAGCAGGACATTATCAGTATCTGTATCAGCTTGAAAAAAAAGAATACTGAGCAATGCCCTGATGCAACTACATTATTGGTCATGTTGTTATTTTAAAGACAGCTCTTAGTATTCTATTACAACAAAGTGGACCCTTGGTTAGCGTACGCTTTGGCGTGTTTGTTTTTCGGAAAAGTCATTATGGTAAAAATAATATAGTATTTTTTGGTTTGAGTCTGACCTTCTGGAACAGATTAATAAAGCTAACCAAGATTACAGCGTACTTTCCTTTTCATTCTCATACCTATGATAAAAAGTTAGTTTAATAAATCATAAACGGTACTGTAGTTTTGTGACAACAATATAACTAGTGTGTATGCAACAAAGTTAAGTATGCCAATAACTTCTGACTTTTAAATTTGAATGAAGAGCTAAACAATGTCTTTGTCTGTGCTTTGCGGTGCGTGGGAAGGAGGCCTGGTAAGAGTGTGTGTTGATGCTATCGAGAGTATTCAAATGACTGTAATATAATAAAGGATAATTGTGTTTTTGCATTCCGTACATGCTTGTGTTAACAACATTAACCCCAGACCCATTTCCTGCAGACAAGTCAGACGTCTCTGGCCTGTAGGACAGATTTTATTTGTAAAACAGCTCCTTCTTAGCTAATGACACACTCAATATTCTGTTACATTATGTAACTGCAGTCAGTCTCCCTAGTTTCAGTAAGTCAATGTGTCTCACTAATGACATAATAAGTAATAATTATCTACCGGGCAAAATACCCTGCAGTGAAATGTTTGCTTTAAAAACAAAGCACGATAAAATATACTCACACAGAAAACGTCCAAAATATCCCTCCCCCTTAAATTTCCCCAATCCTCTCCACTGGCACATAAACACACACCTCCTTAAGTAGCTTTTATGTTCATCCAGGTCTTTGCATCTGTTATCTAGGCAAAGCTATCCCAGTTTTTGCCATACATTCATTTAATTGTAAATTTGAGCCACCATGAATGAATTTGGCGCTATCTGTTAGGTGGTAGTAATGCACTATAACTTTGCTATGAATTCCCAAGCAGTACGCATTAAAAGTGAAAGACAGAAAATGTTTCTTGCACCATGCATTTACTCAGTAATGAAATACTAGCGGTACCCTCAGGCAAATTTCGCAGTTCAATCTCATTTCCGAAATTGATGCCACCGGAGAACTATCGCTCAGTTAAATAAACATAGCGGTGTACGAGCCAGAGGGTGTTTACAGTGATTATAGCAAAGATTTTAACTTAAAACACATCTGCAATGCAGGAAGTGTATAAATGTATTGAAAATGGCTGAAAGAGATGGGGAGTAGTTTTCAAGGAGAAAAAAAACAGCCTTGTCGCTATTGTGGAATAGCGTTTAGAATACAATTTGTAAACAAGACATGACTTACTCTGTGGCAATTTTGACATAAAGGTTGTTCTTATCTTCTTGTGTACCAGCAGAATAGCATCCTTTTAAAAAATGTGTTTATACCATACTTTCAAGCCAAATACTTCTTGTAAAATATTTGGCTTCAAAGAAGTATTTGACTTCAAAGAAGTCGTCAGTAAAGTTAATACTGAAAAGAGTTCTTCCGCTTTTGAAAAGGAAACAAACTTACAATATCTCTTGGAAAATATACAGAACCAAGTTGATAATCTACTTTAAGAAGCATTTTGTCATGTTCTGTCGTCGCTCTGCCGTGTCGTTTCAGTGCACCGGTGCTCTGCAGAGGCGGGTCTGTCAGCACACGCACCTGTGGCCCATTACCAATTTTGCCTTTTTAAGCATGGCCGCATCAAGCAACCTTTGCCAGATCGTTGTTTGGACTCCACGCTTCCTTACGTTCCCCTGGATTGTGTCCCTGGCTCTATTGACGCGTTGTTTTCGGTTACCATTCCATCTGGTCACTTTGTGAGTAGTTTTCTGCTTGTCTTATGCTTAGCAGCTCCCTTGGTTTGCATTTGGTGTGCCTCTTTTCCTGCCTCTTTTTCTGGCAGCGTTTTGTGTTTTTCTACCTTTTGTGCGGCTCGGCCTTTTCTTAGTTCAGACTCTGTTTTACTTTGTACTTTTGGTGACTTTGTGTTTTTTTCCCCTCGTTGAGGGGGCCTTTGTATTAAATATTTTTTGCTTACTTCCTACTCGTCTCTGCAAGTAGGATCTGAAACCTCGGCTACGCCGATCCTGACACATTTGTTTACTCTGCTTTAACTCAGAGGTGACTCTCCAATGATGTCACTTCCGGAATGAGGCTGAACTGTGGGAGGTGCCATGTACTATTAATTTAAGTTTGTGAATTTACCATTCCCCTCAAATATTGAACAATGTAGAACATACATTAATTACAAACAAATTCTAACATATTTAAACAAAGTTGATGAATAGTGTCAGGAATTCTTTAGGCTAACTGTTCTAATACAACTTTTTCACATCCCATACCGGTATTGTATCCATGAATATTGACCGATATCAATATGAATCCGATTTCAGCAAAACACATACATACATTTTTATTACTCTTTTGGTAATGTGGAATGTTAGGAAAAGCTTGATCAAGTGATATTACTCAAACAGATAATTAACAGTAGGTATGAGAAAAACATACCCATTTACTTCGTTATGCATCTACACTATAGGCTTATCCACAACGTAGTGGCAGCTATGTACAATATAGCGAGATTGCAGCTGCTCAAGGACTCATTTAAAAATGACTTTACTCCCCACCAACTGGGCTTATCTCTTTGTTAGAGCTAATGACTTCTTGTCCTGTGGGAGTTTCCTGTTTCCCTCCCTGATTCTATGCCACCACGGGAAACTTGTGCATGACAAGTTTTGCAGTCAACTGCAACCTCTTTAACAAAAAAAAAAAGGTATGACCAATATCACTCCTACTCATGTTAGCACACGCTGTTGTGATCATGTGGGCTCTATCCAACCACTTCTGGATAGACATGGTGGGGCTGAGTCTGGAAGTGAGTGCTTGTATCGGATTGTCTATATCTGAGATTTGGATGCAGACTGATACAAGCCGATACTTGTTATTTTGCTGATCTCAGCCCCATATCCGGCATCAATATTGGATCGGAACGCCCTCAGCTAATTGTATGTACAGTGAGGGGAAAAAAATATTTGAACCCCAGCTGATTTTATAAGTTTGCCCACTAACAAAGAAATGATCAGTCTATAATTTCAATTGTAGGTTTATTTGAACACAGAGACAACAATGACAAAAATCCAGAAAAATGCGTTTCAAAAAGAGTTATAAATTAATTTGCATTTCCATGAAGGAAATAAGTATTTGATCCCCTATCCGTCAGCAAGATCTCTAGCTCCCAGGTGGATCTTATACAGCTAACAAGTTGACATTGGCATCCCTCTCAGCTCATTACCTGTATAAAGCCAAGACCAAAGAGCTTTCCAAGTATGTCAGGGACAAGATTGTGGACCTACACAAGGCTGGATTGGGCTAAAAGACCATCGCGAAGCAGATGGGTGAGAAGTTGACAACAGTTGGTGAAATTTTTCGCAAATGGAAGAAACATAAATTAACTGCCAATCTCCCTTACTCTGGAGCTCCATGCAAGATCTCACCTTGTGGAGTTTCAATGATAATGAGAAGGGTGAGGAATCAGCCCAGAACCACTCGGGAGGAACTTGTCAATGATCTCAAGGCAGCTGGGACCATAGTCACCACAAAAACAGTTGGTAATACACTACGCCGTGAAGGACTGAAATCCTGCTGTGCCTGCAAGGTCCATCTGCTCAAAGTCCATTTACAGGCCCGTTTGAAGTTTGCTACTAAACATCTGACTGATTCAGAAGAAGACTGGGTGAAAGTGTTGTGGTCAGATGAGACCAAAATTGAGCTTTTTGACATCAACTCAACTCGCCGTGTTTGGAGGAAGAGAAATGCTGCCTACGACTCCAAGAACACCGTCCCCACCGTCAAATATGGAGGTGGAAACATTATGCTTTGGTGGTGTTTTTCTGCCAAGGGGACAGGACAATTGCACCGCATCAAAGGGAGGATGGGTGGGCCGATGTACTGGCAAGTGTTGGGTGAGATGGGTGGTGGTTGGGTTTGCCAGCACGACAATGATCCAAAACACACGGCCAAGGCAACAAAACATTGGCTCAAGAAGAAGCATATTAAGGTCATGGTGTGGCCTAGTCAGTCTCCGAACCTTAATCCCAAAGAAAATCTTTGGAGGGAGCTGAAGGTTTGAGTTGCCAAACAGCCACGAAACATTAATGACTTGGAGAGGATCTGCAAAGAGGAGTGGGCCCTAAATCCCCCCTGAGGTGTGTGCAAACCTTGTGGCCAACTACAAGAAACGGCTGACCTCTGTGATTGGCAACAAAGGTTTTGCCACCAAGTACTGAAGCACGTTTTCAAAGGGATCAAATACTTATTTCCTTCATGGAAATGCAAATGAACTTAACTCTTTTTCAAACGCATTTTTCTGGATTTTTTTGTTTTTTGTCATTGATGTCTCTGTGTTCAAATAAACATACCATTGAAATTATAGACTGACCATTTCTTTGTTAGTGGGCACACTTACAAAATCAGCTGGGGTTTCAAATAGTTTTTTTTTCCCTCACTGTATTTTTTGCCTAAAATAAGCTTTTTCAAGCACAAAAAAGGCTTAATGGAGTAAAACAATATGAGGAATCCAGAAGACAAAAATACACACAATATGTAGTATTCTACACCGGTTACTCTGTCAAAAATGTAATGTTCAGTGAGGCACAGAAGCAGCAGACTAGACAATGTCATCTGTTTAGAGACCAAGCCAACCCCCACCCACCACACCCCGGTAACCCACCACCACAGATAGATTGCAGACATGTGGGAAACACTGTATTAAGTACAATACCTCCAATTTGTGGGGCCTCACCAGTAACAGAAGGCTTTGTGTAGCCGTGATGGTGGAGCGTGCCGGAGCGCAGGTTCATGTGGGCTTATCAAGAGAAAAGGAATGACCCAGTCTGCTTCTAAATGACGGATTTATCACAGAGTCTTTCATGAGAGTTATGGCATTTTTCTTTCTTGGTGAAAGCTTTCTGGAAAAAAAATGAAACGTATACCGAAGGAGCAGCGCTGGCATGAACAGGAATGAGCAAGAGTCTGAACTCCTAGCCCAAATGCTGATTCCTGTCTCAGTGCTGCAGATTTATGCTCCATATGAAGAATCTTAAGATGGACTTCAGACACTGGGGTATGTGTGCGCCTAGTTATATTCTGTCTGTGTTGATGTTCACATTTTCTCACCAATGTCCATCTAATATAAGGTGTTAATGGCATTAAAACTACAGTACACTGAATAGCAGTGAAACACCACACCATTAAATCTACAGGAGGAAGGCCTTTCATGAAATCACACCACAAACAACTTTCAATGGGCAGATTTAGTACCGGAAGTCAGTCTGAGAAAGCCAGCAGCAATAGGGAAAAACAGGAAGTAGCAACCAAAATTGTGCTAACTCACCCACTTAGGTGATCATCCCTGAAACACTAAATAAGCCAGAATGAAAGTACTTTGACATTGCAGGAAACTTTTATGTGGATTCCTTTACAGTCATGACCCTTCACAAATAAAATGTCCCAAAGGGCCCCAAAAACACACATATAGAATTGTCGATTCAAACTTTGGGGAATATTATTTTCACAAATTGTAGGACGTGTGGGCTGTTGAAATATCAAGGTATCAGTGTGAATGGAACAAGGAGGATAGCGACAATCACAGTATAGTGGAACCTTGGTTTTCACATGACCCCAATTTTTGTAGGCTTTGGTCTTCGATAAAAAGTATTGCCACACATACGTCTCGGTTATCATACGGTCAAAAAGTGCACCTAATATATTATCAAGTGCCCAAACAAAGCAATGACGCTTTGGTGACTCAGTCTCGGGGAAGAATGGATAGTGATTCCTTAAGAGTTGGGACACTATAGACAAACTTCAATCCTCAGTCCTCCCGTGACCAAGTCGAAGTATCCTTGGCCAGCATACTGCACTGAGTAAGATCTTGACACGCATGGAGTGCGTACACAATATCTGAATGTGCATTGGCCGCACTAAGTAAGAGATTGCAAGTGTTTGACATTTTGCCAAAACCGGACATTAGAAAAACGTTCAAAAGACACACCTTGGCCATACGGACATTGCACAAAAACATAAGAAGTGCGTATATTTGTCTTGCAATCTGAAAAAACCTGTACCACTGGTTATGACATCGGCTTTAGTTGGTATGTGTCCCTGCTGTGTCCTGGACAAACCAACCAGCAACACAATTGGTGTTTGCATGATGGAGAACCTGTCACTAACACCTTGTGTAACAGAAACAAACGTGATTGTGTAGAAAGGAGAAAAGTTATGGTTGTCTCCTTTGTTCCAGAGTTACAGCAGCGGTCACTATCTCTTCCCAAGCTCTTTCAGCTAAGAGTATTTATCAGCATGGTGATTTACACATTTACCAAGGCCCTCACCGTCTAGAACAAAACCAAGTGGTGAAGGATGAGGAGGAGATCTTGCAAAGGGGTGAGAAATCAATTGTGAAATCCAAAAGAAGTTCCTATCTGCTTATCCACAGAAGGTTTGCTATTGTCTTAAAACATTATATGATTTAATTCGACCCAAACATGAAATTTCTCATCCAAATGAGACACTTTTTCAACCAAGCTAGGCAATGCAAAAAAAGAGGTTTTGGAAATATTTGCTGAAAGACTGGAAACCTAACCCTCATCAAAAGTAAAGAAGTCTTTCATCATCTTCCGTTTTGCATCTTTGTGCCAGTAAAAACATTTTTCTGAATGATGTCATCAGACAGATGCTCATGAGCTGTAAGTAAACTGCCAATGGAACAAAAGGGGAAGAAGGGACAACGTACATGAAAATATACACAGACAATAGGCCCTCACATTAGTAGCTATATTACAACTGCAATCTAGGAAAATATCAACTCTGACTTTGTCACAACTGAGTACAGTGGATTCTTGATTAGTGTCATTGATCTGTTCCAGAAAGTCATATTCTAACTGAAACGGACGCTAACCGAATCCGTTTTACCCATTACAAATAATGTTGATCCAATTTATCTCTTCCAGAAGGAAATAAACGTTAACATAAAAAACAGGTAAAACACAATTTTACTATTACAGTTTTATGTGGAGAAAACTATTTGAAAAGCATGTAAATGATGAATGAAGAGATAAATGAACATTTAAGGTTAGTTTAACTTTCACTGAAGATGTGATTCTTCCCCTGCTGGGGGGGACAGGTGGCTCCTAGGTTCCCTCGCTCCGGGGCTGGTGCCTTGGTTGGGTCCTGGCTTTTGGAGGGGGTGTGGTTTGTGATGTATGGCTGTGTTCACCACTGACATGTCCTCATTCTCTTTGTTTCACTCTGATGCAGTTATTCTGTCTCTGTAGATTAACGTGAACTGCCGCCGTTGTGTAGATTTTTTGCAGGTATCATCTGGACTGTCATTGTTTATGAGGGTCTGTTTTTGTTTCTTTTTTCCTGTCATTTCGCCCATTGTTGTAATTGTTCTGGTTGTTGTTGATATTGTGGTTACTATCGTGGTTGCAATTGTTTATATTGTTAAAACATTTTTCTGAGTTTCTTCTGCACCTTTTCCTTTATTGTGCCTACCCCCCACCCTCGCATTCAACCTCCACTCATCCCATTCTTTCATATCAGATCCGGCTTTGAGATGTGGCCCAACAAAATTCATAATAAACACAGTAGACTAGCAAGGGGAGCCTCATATAGATAAGGAAGTTTCCCTTGGCAAAGCAAATTTGCCAAGGGAAATAACTCATCACATAAGAAGAAAGTGATGTCCGTGTTGATCCTGCTGCCACGTTGTGTACTACGTTGTGAACAATCATATCTTCAGTGACGATAAAAGTAACCTTAAATGTTAATTCCGTCCATCCATTTTCTTCCGCGTATCTGAGGTCGGGTTGCGGGGGCAGCAGCCTAAGCAGGGAAGCCCAGACGTCCCTCTCCACGGCCACTTCGTCCAGCTCTTCCCGGCAGATGCCGAGGCGTTCCCAGGCCAGCTGAGAGACATAGTCTCTCCAACATGTCGGGCCTCCTACCGGTTGGACGTGCCCTGAACACCTCCCCGGGGAGACGTCTGGGAGGCGTCCTAACCAGATGCCCGAGCCACCTCATCTGACTCCTCTCAATGCGGAGAAGCCGGGGTTCTACTCAGAGTCTCTCCCGGATGACAGTGCTTCTCACCCTATCTCTAAGGGAGACCCCAGCCACCCTGCAGAGAAAACTCATTTCGGCCGCTTGTACCCGCAATCTTGTCTTTTCGGTCACTACTACTTAAATGTTAATTGATCTTTTTAATTCATCATTTTTTTGTGTGTGTTTCCTTTTGATAGTCAACTGCAGATGACATCATAAGCAGGCAACAAAGCTGAATTCCCGTTCCTATTTCCATGTGGTGGCAAGCTAAAAACAAATATGCTGACAAAGACGTTTTGTTAGAAAAATACATTAACAACACGGTTGGACTGACGCAATGTTTTAACAACACGACAAGACCCGCCATATTGTACTAATTACAGAATGTATGCAGAAAAGATGCAAAATTTTGGCATACATTTTCAACCAAAAAACAAGCTAACTGTGGTGGAGGTTGCACTGTTTAAGCGTACTTGTAATTAAAGAATAAAATGATTTATACTAGTTAATATTTTTCACATATTTTTTGTCTTAAAATTTGGTGTGAGTTACCCTGGATGTTTATTTCTAATACATTAAGAATCAATAATGGGAAAGTGTTAAAAGCAGCGTGTGTGTCTTTTTATGCGTTTTGACAAAGCCTATTCCAAACACCGAGCATGCTAGTTTTGCAGTGTATAAGGAGTGCCTTTATTCTGTTGCCAGAATCGGACAAGCTGAGGCGGGTCTAAACCCTTGTCATGGTCCGTTTCAATTGTGGATTTTTGTCTTTGTATTTGTCGTGTTATGGAATTCCTTTGTTTTCTACTTGATTTTTATAAACATTCCTTAGTCTATTATGTTGTCTCACTTTTGTGTGGATAAAAAGTTATGTAGTTACTGTCAGGCATGCATCTCCATGCGTCTGCCAGTCATTCCTTGCCTGACCATGTGTCTCACGCCTGTCTTGAGTCTGCAGTTATCTTTGTCTATTCTTGTTTTTTACCTGCTCTGGTTTCTGTCTTCCTGACAGTTGAAAACCCTTACATCAGTGCTTCTCAATTATTTTCTTTTATGCCCCAAGTAAAGTCTTTAAAAATGGCACTCAGCTGGAGTCTTTATTGAGAACCCATTATCTGTCAGTTAAGTTGAGACCAAATGTTAGCCCCTTACGCCAATCGATTGGCATATTTGGTGACTTTGGACTTGACCACATCATAAGAGTCTTGCAACTCGGCTTGGACTTTGACATCAATGACTCTAGACTTGACTCGGACTTAAGTCTGATGACTTGAAAATACTTGAGATTTTCAGTGAATGTATTGAGTCAAAGTTGTATTGATTTCAAAGTATTCGACTAACATGATCGTAAACCTGCCACAATGCTCGATCAATAATCGAACAATAAAAAAATGAAGTCTCTAATTTTATAATTCATTTTTTCCAATAATTTTTACAACCTGTGTGATTTCCTCAGTCATCTATCTTTACCACGCAGTCTGGATGACAAGAGGGTTCACTCTGCATGTGTCTGTGCACATTGGTTATATAGTATATATGTGAAGAGAGTGAACCCTCGTGTCGGATATTCAGCCTCTTTGTCCCAGAACATGGAGGCGGGGTTGCTAGAGAGTGGATACACAGAGATGGCAGCAAGTTAGCAAGCATATGCTAAAATGAATAAAGGCACAAAAGCAATGATTTCTAAGCCAAATCCCACATCTCTATTGTGGAGGTGCAATTGAGACAGTCGACCCTTACCAAGGCTTTTGGTCGGCAAAGTAAATATATTGAAAAAAATTGACAAAACAACGCGCGCTCACAGACAGTGTCGTTATCTATATTGGAAAAGAAATGCAACCTTTGGATACGGTTGAAAAGCTAACATTTGGGGAATTGGTTGGTAGACTTCGTACATATATGTCACAAACAGCAACTCTTGAACTTTACAACACGTCACCACAGATATGTGGTCCAGCTCACATATGATCCCCTCGTATTAGTAGTTAGTTTAACGGCATGTGTGTGTGTTGGAGTGTTTTTTTTTTTCTTAACAGTAATAGGGTCTATTTTTAATTGTTTTTGGTTATGATTGGTATATTTTTTTAAGTGCATTTTTACAACAACAAAAACAAAAACGGAGGGTCCATTTTATTTTCATTACATTATTTGTTTGTTTAATTTACTATGTTGTTTGTTTATTTTACAAAGCCCTTGACATTCCAATTGTGTTAAATCCAAATGTGAAATACTCGTGAGAAAATAAAGTTTTTGCTTTTGGTACAATTTACTGTCATAATTATGCCATATAATTCATGAAAACATGGTCTGCAAAAATTGTTAATGCTAATGTCAATGATATCGATTATCGACAACAATTTGTAGGACAACTATTGTCCAGCAAAATTTGTCATTGTGACAGGCCTGCGTGATTGTTATTATGTAATTTGCAGCAAGACAACATATTTTCCATTTGCCTCATTAAATGCCTCTATTAACATCCAATCAGGTTTAGGAACAAACAACAAGCGTTACATTTATGCACACTAATTAAATCCTGAATACGCTTTTCTGTGACAAAGTCTTAAAAATAAAACATTTCAAAATGCATTCATTCTATTCGTCAAAAGTAACAGATGGTTACATTGTTAAAATGTCATTTTATTTGGGTGACACTAAACAGTGTTTATGTCTTTGTAAGGAAAAAGAATTTTTGACTTGAGACTTCACTTAGACTTGCACACCTTTACTTGAGGCTTGACTCGAGACTAAAGACTTGAGACTTTCTCCCACCTTTGTCCACTTTGTCTTTGGATCCATTTTTTTGTTATCAAACCCAATCATTATTAAAAGACCTTGGCTGTGTGCACAATTTGTACGGCAAAATGCAATGCACTGTCAGTGGGACAAGCTATTGTACAGTAGGGACTAGCTTGAAACAACGGCAGCTGATGAACAACCGTGGATAAAACGTAGTGAACTAAACGCATTCAAAGGCAACTGTTGCTGGCCTGGTTGTTGACACAATAACATCGACAAAAAGAAATGACATTTGCATTTCTACCCATATTTTTTGCTTTTGTTTCCTTTTTAATCACTTCAGTATTCTCCCAGAAGATTATTCCTTTCTCCAACAATTCACACACGTCATGGTTAACTGTGCAACCCAGAACTCACCACAACAAATGAAATTCAGCCCAGTGGGAAATTGAGTGAAAATTCATGTTATAATAGTAATAGCCCAATAGCAGAATGGTCATCAGTTTATGACACACATTTGTTCCTGTCATTATATTTTAAGTACAATCCCGCTCATGCTATGAAAAGTAAACATACAGTACTGTTACAGTACTTTTGGATTTTGAAAAACTGAGAAAATTGGTTTGCTTTCTGTAAGCCTTCGTTGAAGTGACAAGTGGCCTCTTGATAACATAAAACTGACTTTCTGCCTAAATGTCTCTGCCCATACACAGATACAATCTATCATATACTATAAAGTACAGTAAGAAAAAAATACTAAACTCCACTTATTGTCAGATTTTAAACTTTATGAGATGCAAAACCAAACATTACAGCTCTGCTCTCAATACAAAACAAGTTTACTAAGATTGATTGAATTGACCTAAACACTCAAGCGGGTTTGGTTTGAGTCTGCTAGTTGTCAAAAGACACAACCTCCATAACAGTTTCAGCACAGACCAATACCTTTTTTACAGCAAGAAATAAAAACACAGACTGTGCCCTTTTACAATGGACAGTGTTAAGGAACATGCACAACTGACATGGGTTACATGGGGGGATTACATCAGCAGAAATGCACGAGAACTCTCACTGGTGGATTTTAAAGGTCCATTTTTGAGACTGATCCCCCACCCCTCTTACATACTCACACAAACATAGCCATATGCACAGATATGCACAGACCCTCAATAAGCTTCCTTCCAGACTGACCAAACTTCTCAATATCCATGTCTCGGCTGGATGTGCTGTTGTGGACTGAAATCTATCATGCTTGCTTGAAGGCAGGACAGAGGACTGACTGACTAGAGCACTGTTTCTCTGGCAGCTTATAATGATAATACATGTCTCCAGTGAAATCCAGTCTAGCATGGGCTCGCAGCCAGTGAATGCACGTCATTCCCCCACAACCAGATGTCATGGTTAATGTCGTTGTCCGGGCACGACGGCCTTGAGTTGTATTTATGTTTGCATTAGCATCCAAGTACTTTTATTTCTTTCTCACCATCCCAACGGACAAGCCATTAAGGGTGTAGTTAATTGTATCAAAGCTGTCCAATAGTCCCAGACACCTTGGAGACCCAAAGCTGAGATCTCATTCGTGACTTAATTTTAGTTTTGTGGCGAACGACATTGTTGCACTTCAATTTTCCACTTCACATGAAGTGATAAAAACTGATCATTCCTCAGTTCAACCTGTTGTTTTGTTTTCAAACAATTGCGTTATTCATTTTCTCCCTCATTTGGACTGTGTTAAAAAAATATTTAGAGATGCTACTAATGTCATGCCAGTAGTGCGCATGGCAACATGGTATTCTAACGGGACCACACACAGACACATACCATACACAGTCTATATTAACTATACGGGCCAAAAGTAAAAATAAACATATTCGGCAGAAGCAGATGCATTGAAATGCTGTGCCAATATACACACACTGATGCTGATGTGCACACCTAGTGAACATGCTCCAAAAGTTCATGTTTCCATATGGAATATCAAGCTCACTCATTACACTAATACATCCCTTAGACCAGATCCAACGTGTTTCTCCTTTTCAAGGGAGCAACATTAGAGTTCCTGGTGTCAACATTCGGGACAGCACGAATCTCCAAAAAACACACACGCATAAGCACTTTCCCCAAAATACAACTTCAACTGCTTACCTGAAACACTGCGGTGGCCATCCTCGTCGTCACTCTTTTTGGTCTCCTTTTTAAGTGTGATGTTTTTAGCCCTGCATTGTCCTAAAAGGTTGGCTCCGGTCTGACAGTCAACACTAAATCCACTCACTGTTACCGTACTGCAGCAGAAATGAGGGAGTGTGTGCATCAGAAAGTGAAGGAGAGGTGGTATGTGTGTGTGTGTGTGTGTGTGTGTGTGTGTGTGTTCCAGCTCCAAGCTAATAGGTCTGGCTAGTCTCTCACTCTCTTAAGTACAGCCAGAGGCAAATCCTGACATCCCACAACTGCACAACTGGAAACATTGCAGTGCTGCACACCGCACTGAATGAGCAGGCAAAGTCTTCCAACAGGGTTACAGCTTTTTTCCTCTCTTCTACTGCCTGTGCTCGCTCCTCCCTCTTGTTCAAGACATACAAGTCATGAGAAAGATGTAAATGCAAGTGTATTTTCAAATCCTATTTCCCATGGTGATCACCGAGACTTGGACTTGAGCAAGGAAAAACAAAATGCTCAGCTCTCTCACACAATCACAATCTCACTCTTCAATATGTGCTGGTTATCAGCTTCTCAAGTTACAGGTTAAATATGAGTCCACCATTTCACTCGCCCCCCAAATTCCCTCCTTTTTTTCCTGTCTTTTTGCTGGCTTTCTTTTTCTTGCACACGCCCACACACACACACACAAATGCACACAGCCTCTAGAGAAGATATTAAGAATGAGTCCATTGACTTCATGGCCAAAGTCAAATAGTGTCAGCAGCAGCAGCAATGAAGGAATCCACCAACTCGCACCAGTAGCTTTCACAGTCACACTTAAACACCCACAGCACCAGCACTAAAGCATGCTACATCGTGCACGTCAGCGTTGCGCTGCAAAGGACATGAGCTTTCACACATTTCAAAAACTGTAACAAAAAAGTATTGGTACCTGTTTTTTTTGTTATCAATGTGTTCCAAAAGATCCCAGGAAAACTGACAAACCTGGGGCACTAAAAATCATTTTTTTCCAAAAGGGGGTCGCTGCAAACAAATTTGGGAACCACTGTCATAGGGAATAACTATAATTTTACATGCAAAAAACAATGTGAAATACAGGGGAATTGTGGTTAGCATCATTAATGCGTTCCATAAGGTCCGACTCGAACCAAAACCTATTTTAACCAGATTTCTTTTTCCCACAAAAAATCACGAAAGTCCAATTGATCCGTTCCAGGAAAGCCAAAACTCTAAACAAGTTTGACTCTTACCATTGTACATGCAGGGAACACGTTGCAATGTATATAATAGAAGAATGCATGGGATAAATGAACATAAACATCACCTTTACCTTGATTGATGCCAATTGTTGACAAAGACGGCAATGTGGCAGCAAGATCCACTTGGACATCACCTTTGTGTTTTGCTAGCTATTTCCTGAATTCAGTACTGTTGTTCAACTTCCTTATCAAAATGCTGGCACTTGCAACTGTGGCTTTTATTCATTATAGTGGATTATTTTGCAGCCGTGAATTAAAAAAAAAGAAGACTTGTGGCGTAACTTCATTAGTTAGCAAAAAACCACAGAGTTAAACGCTTGTAACATCATAGACAGGCGACGGAGCTGACTTCCAATTTGCAGTTTTGATGTATTAACAATCGAACAGAATGCTTTGTGATAAAAATACACCAAAACACAACTGGACTCACGCAGCGCATTAATAACACGACCCAGGATGGAACTTATTGTTGATGCAACAAACGTTGTTTTTGTAACATTCTCATTTGAGTTTGCCAAAAGAATGTGCCTTATAGCATATACTACCGTATTATGTAAACTAAGTTGGCCATGTGATCCAAAACAGCTGAAGATACAACACCGGCAGTATCGCCCATCCACATTTGTATTAATGCTAAGATTCAATGTGTCAAAAGGTAAAATACAACAACTTGTTCTGTGCAATATCTTATCATAACCAAGACAGCGTACCAAAACTAAGGCAACATTGTGGCAAACATTTTTATCAAAATACAAAAAAAACCATGAAATAATTCATTGTCTATGCCCCTTGTCATCACTACAGTCGCAGGTGCTGGAGCCTACTCCAGCTGTCTTGGGGAGAGAGGCAGAGTACACCTTGGACTGATCGTCAGCCAATCACAAACAACCATTCACACTCACATTCACACCTACAAGCAATTTAGCTTCTCCATATAACCTAACATACAAAAACATGGGTGTCCAAAAGCCAAGGTTTGACTTTGTGATCAACCGGTCGGGCTCTAGCTATGAGGTAAAGTACAAATTTGAAAGTCATTTAACAGTTGCCCTTGGCAGAACCCTGTCAAGTGTAGTTAGTTATTAGCTGGGCTCAGCTGTGCTTAGCTGTGGTTGTCTGGTTTGACTTGGTTCACCAAGACCTCTCCAAGCAGTATTGGTTTTCTTGTATGGTTCCAGCAAAGTTCGGATGATAGCACTAAATGAACTACACTTGTGCAGCAATTGCATTAAAGATCCCTAACATGGCCTGGCACGACATGCCTGAGTGAACCTGGTCCACGACCTTCAAGTCTTTGCAGACAGTGAAGCACCTCAGTGCTACCCGTATTTTGCCTACTTTCACCCATTGTTAGGTTGCTGTTGGTTTGAATGATTTGTAATTAAGAGAAAACTGTCCATTTGCAAAGTGATATTCTTTTTGTGCTTAGCACACATGTACAAGCAGGGAGCGCTCAGCTCAATGTTGTGTTTCTCTACAGTTTGTTATAAAGTTGTAAATTAAATGTTCCACCACTAAAATATAATCTGATCTGATCCGGTTTACCCTAAAGATATGCTCTTTTCATTTTCAACCTGGCCTTTGTTGATGTACGGGTCTAAACATGCATTCATTCCTTTTCTTTACATCTTACTTACTACCCTACTAGAGTCAGGATTGAGCTGGAGCTTATACCAACTGACGTCGGACATGAGCACACCTTGGACTGGCCACCGGTCAATCACATGGCACAGAGAGACAAATATCCATTTACTCTCACATTCATTCTGATGGACAAGTTACAGTCACTAAATACCCTAACATGCATGGTTTTGAAACGTGGGAGACTCCCAACGGTTTCTCGGAAAACCATAAGCTACTTTTCTTACTCAGGAGCTGGCAACACTGTCCTCAGTCTTGCACACTATTATCAAGTTGCAGAAAAAAGTTTACACAGCATGTGTTGCACCAAATTATAACCTATTAGCACACATGCCTCCTCTTTGATCTTATCCTGAAGTGATTCAAATGATGGTAGCTACACATTCCGATGGCAGCTCTGTAAAACATGTTTAAATCACTATTAATGACAAGGGCCAGGAAGGAAGCAAGGTCTGCCACTGAGTAGACATATGGTTTATGCTAACAAAACAACATGCTTGTTTACGTGAGATAAGCCTTTTATGTGGAGGCTGGCCTGAACTGGGAGACATAGAAATGTCCCTCGTGTCTGTTTGTTAATATGAGGGCATCTGCATACAGGACATCTAGTGCAAAATCAAACTACATAAAGATTAACAGAATTGCACCCTGGATTTTACACTAAAAAATCATTTCCATAATAATTACTTTTTAATTTTTTTAAATAAATACTTTTTAATTACAAAACAATTTTTAATACATTTTTGGAACATTTTACTGCTTCATAGTCATTCAAGCCAGTTACCCAGTCAGTCACTAGTTTCATGTAAAAATACGTAACACTATAGAATTGCAATTGTGTTATTAATTAAATTTACATTATAGATTAGTTTTGCTTGAATGTATCAAGTTGAGTCTAGTTACTTTGTTGAGGTTGTTCAGTTTGGTAGCCTTCGGATCTTGTCACCAATTAAAATTAATTCATTACGCGAATGAGTCGTGTATATCATCTCAATTTAAAACTAATGCTTGTTTGTACTTTGTATTAAAATATGAATATATAAAAGGGGAGGTGGTTCGAGAGGCAGGAAGTACATTTGATGTTAGCGCAGAACTGCCAACATGTACAAATTTATCGTACTCAACATTCAATTTGACTCTTGAGTATTCTTGTAGGTTTCACAGCTCTCCATTTTGTTGCATTTTCCTGGTTTCAGTTTCAAGTTCAATCTGTACAGTACAGATAAATCAATAGATATTATCTGTTTCTCAATACTATTTCAAATCGGGGGGTGTGACAATGAATAACTGAGAACCACTGTTTTAGAGCAAGGAGAGTGTCACACAGAGGGATTCATTAGCAGTCTTAAGAGAAAAGTCAAACACAGAGACGCAATTAACATAAAAGACAAACCGAGGAAAAGGGAAGCACCTGGGTGACGTCCAGTTTCACTGTCAAGTCTGTATCAGGCTGTTCCAAGCAACAGCAGAACCAGATGACAGTCCTCAAGTGGAACATTTCACCAACACCCAGGCTGGGTACAGACCAAGTGATTTTAGTCATGGACTCTTAACAGTTAAGCGGCAGGAAGTCACTATTATAGTCATTATAATTATGACCTGTAAAAGTCATAACTGACATGCTTTATTTCTGTATGTTCACTTTTCAAAGCAAAGGGCCTGGAAGGGAACTCAACTGGAGTCTTTATTGAGAACCTGTTGTCTGTCTCCTGACCGTGCAAGTAGACACCAAATACAGGGAGCAGAACAACACGGATAGTGACAAAGTCCCTGCACGGAAAAGAGCCGCACGGGCATCCACGCGGGAGATGTGTGTGTGTTTATACTCCGTGCGGAGTCAGCTCCCAAACTGCAGGTGGCAGTATATCAAAAACACAAGTCTACGGTACTAAACTAGAGGTGTAGAAGTTTGCCATTGTTTACTCGACTTCCAACATGGCCACACTTGAACGTCTACTTCTTGAAGAAGAGGAATTGTGTTGTATTTATTTTCTGCTGCGACAGAAAAGCAAGAGAAAGTCCACTCGTCCTTTGAATAGGAGGAGGGGAGATGCAAAGCTGCTCATGCTGCAATTGCAGCTCAAAATGACTATCCTACCACTTCCTCACATATTTCAACCATATTATAAACAATAACAACCATGATAACCACAATATCAGCAACAACCAGAACAGTCACAGAGAAAATTGAGAAATGAAGGGGAAAAAAAGCAATAATAATAATAATAATAATAATAATAATAAATATATATACATATGTACAGTATATACATACATACATATATATATATACATATACATACACACACTGTGTGCATATATATATATATATATTTACTGTATATATATATATATACGCAAACATACATATACATACTACTAATAATAAAAATAAAAGAAAAACAGAACCTCATGAACAATGACCATCCAGATGACACCTGCAACAGATCTACATTAATTACCACTTTCATAATGTTTTGATTTGGAAATAATTTTAATGCACACTTTTAATGCACAGTTTTGTATGAGGCACTGTTTCACATCGCCTCGAACAATAGTCGATGCATTTTGTATTTGTATTTCACATCTTGGATTTTTCTTAGCGAGTTGGACACATCCCAGTGGTCTCTGCACGGCGAGTCATATAAATGCTGCTATTTATCTTCAGCTGCAACGATATCATTTTTTCTGCGCGTCTCCGTCCGCGTAGTTAGAAAAAACGTGACGGTGCAGGGAGCGTAAATTTTCCACATGAAAACGGCCCCACAAGGGCGTGGGTGCAAAAATGTCCTCATTTGTCCGCATGGAGCTGCGTGGACCTCGCGGACGCGGTAAGTATGAAACAGGCTTAACAATAACAGTTACACAATTAACGACATGTTGGTGTCCTTTTTAAATTTAGCTAAGAGTAGCAGGGTGAGTTAAGTGAAAAAGATAGCAGAAATGAGTACCCGTCCGTCCTAATTCAGTAAACAAAAACTTAATTTATGACTCGGACATTCATTTCTAGACATTAATCGTAATTCGACAATCAAAAACTGGCATTTGCATTCTAACGTTAAGTCCTGACAGTGAAGGAGTCTCTCATTCAGTATCACCAAGCTGCTGACCATGGGCCACTGAACTATGAGACAATTTAACAAAATTTAGCAGTTCTTTAAATACTGTAACTAGCACACACAAATAAAATTGCAACTTACCAATAAAAAAGACCCAGTGGACAGACCACATCTAATGTAAAAGTGCTGGCAATTCAATTAAATTCCGTCCAATCTATGTAACTGGATGTTCTGTAACAACCTGATCTTAGCTTGGACTTGCCTCAACACTGCCACTCGTCGTCATCAAGCACTGGTGGACCAATGTTGACATTCTTTTCAGCAATTGTAGAACATCAGGTTAGTGGCTGGGTGGTCCTGTTTTCATGTATTTTTTCTCAACCGTATCAAAGCACAAGCTAAGACGACATGACCAAAGCTCCTTGTGCAAGCAACTTACTCACTGACTGGACCGAGAGCAGCTGATGGGTGGTGTTTTGGTTTTGGAGTGTTCTAGTAAAAGTTTAAAAATATATATATCAGCCTCTTAAAATAAATCACAGGATCTTTTGGAGCTCAAGCTGCATAGATCAGTACTTGCATATGGGTGGTGGCAGTCAACATTTGTCACACCATTCGCAGCAACCCTCTGTGGCAAAAAACTCCAAACTGTAAATCTGCAAGTGTTAACACATCAGCAATAACTATTTTATAAGGTGATAATAAGTCTGGGTTATGTTTACAGCTCGTTCAGCGCCCAACATGACTGAAATCAATTGTAAGAAGCTGCTGAAATGAACTAGACTTGCTCATTCCCAGTTAACTTTTTGTTAACATTTGAAAACACACATAATTAGTCCCTGAAAAGAAACATAAGCCTTCAACACGATCAAATATCTTATTTGTGTTCATAATTGTTAGAAGCTGCAAGCGAACTTGGAGCAATGAGCAGCTCTAAGTATTTTTATCACTATCATACTCAATTTATCAGAAAATGACCTTCAATGAATGGAAATTACGAGCAGATGTTGGTAGTAACATCACTCCCTTGTTTAAAACATTACAAACACTTTCAGAAACATGTCCGATTACAGCACAACTCCCTGATATCTACTATTTATTCTAAGGTAGTTCTAAGTCTAAACAACCCTCGAACATATAGTTGAGCAGGAAACAAAAATAACGGTATTTTGTATTTGATTAAATGAAACAAGTAGACCGCCACAGACGGGTTACGGGCTCATGCAGCACACAAATTAGACCTGTCTCCTTGTCCCAGATTTGGTGTGACTCAGTTTTGGGTTTTCATCTCGGTTTTCGTACAGTATTGCGACTAACAAACGAGTCTGTTTGCTCTGTACTGCTGAATGGAGTGGCCAAACAAGGCACCCGATGTGTTGGTGACTCACTTTCTGTGCATTTTTTATTGAGTCCGACTGCTACATACATAAACAGCCAAAGAGGCCAAAGAAAATGGCGAGTGGCAGCAATTTGATAAAAGAAAGGCGAGAAAGACTGCTGCATTCAAGACTCATCACAAAGGACCCCACCTCTTCTCTTTCTCCGCTTCTCGTCTTCGTCTTTGTCTTCAATAAAGTGACAATTATGCTATACGTTTGTTTCTATATTATATTCATAATTTAAAATGAATTTGAAGAGGTGATCATTTGATTTGATTTGATTTATGCTATACAATCAGTGCTTGTGCGTTGACTCGTCACAAGAGCAGTTGCTAGTAATGTCCTGTCATTTATCTGCTTTATGAATGTAAAGTATATGTGAACAGTTTCCATTGCGTTAAAATCAAATCCCTCTCACATCAGACTCTATCACTGAAACTCAATACATTTGGCTTTCAATCAGCAGTTTATCATATCACACTGCAGGGTTACATTCAAAACGTTTGGTTTTTTTTACACCCTCCCATCTTGTCTTCCTGGTTTAGTCCAGTCTAGATGTGAAATTTTGCTGACATGCTTTAAAGCATTTTTCACATCCAGTGTCAAACAAACACATAACCACAAGGATCAGAGATGCATTCATGTACACATACAGTACGTGCAGCGTAAATGGACTTGATCCCGATATACAATTACCAGTCCTTGGTAATGTTAAACCAGTTACAAAGCACAACATGCCAAAAAATGATTTAGAAGAATTCACTAATAAGCTGGGTGCTGATATCAATCTTCGTAGTCACTCCCTTGTTTTTCATCTCAGGCTTGTTAGCAAATTGTTTCCTGTCAAAACGGTGACATTTTCAGCTGAAATGTTTAGACAAGGAAATGCTGCTGTGATTTTTGGAAGTGGAATGTTTCAGTTTTGTATATATAGCCTCTGAGCTCTCGAGGTTGCAAGAACTCCTCCCACAAACGTGAGCTTGCTCATCAAGAGATAAATGTACATACTTTTGATGGTCATATTTTGCTCTGCACTACAGCTACATGGAGAAAAAAAGGCTGTCATGAAACAGAACACACAGTAGCGAAGTGAGGGGTTAAGGAATTTATAATCAGTACTGAAAATGTAAAGCATATGTATTGTGAAGATTTACTACAGCTACAGGGAACCCACTCCGGTAATACACTGCCACTAAGCAACAAAACTCTTTAGGATGTGGTGGAAAATAGTCGGCGTTACAACTTGTCACTGTAACTGTAAGAGACCAACAGCAATTTAACAAAAACCTGATTCTTTTAACAGATGAGTTTGAAATATTTTGTATGCTTATTTATAGCTCATAGAAATGATGTCTTGCAAACTTCACCACTGTTCTCACAGCAACTACTCCCTGATGCTAACAGTGGAAAATCTAAGCAGCACATAATACGCTTATAGATCAAATATAGGCCGATTGAGGGTTACAATTCAGGGTCTGTAATCAACACATACGGTATTTTAACAATTTTTTACTTCATTCCTGGCTGAGAAGAGCATCATCGTGCCGGAGTAACCTCCCCTACTCACCCAACCTGGCTCTGTGTGAATTTTTTCCTCTTTCCCAAGCTCATATGGTCATCAAGGGGACTGTTTTCTAGACATGGATGACATCAAGATGGCCTAAACAACGAAGCCATTAAGGATCCTGGAAGAATCCTTCTGGGAGTGCATGAAGGCTTTGCAGAGAAGGCTAGGAAAGTGCATCAGATTCCAGGCACATTACATTAAATAGGAAAACTCGTAGATTGTAGCTTGGATTTGAAATATATCTTTTGTGACACCAGTCCTCTGACACTCCTCATACTCGGGTTGAGCTGAGGTCCCCTGCGCACAAAGCTCAAATTTTACGACCGCGAGACCGGTGCCACACAAAAGAGTGCTCGGAATGTATTTCTTATATCCACCTGTTTTTAATGTCACATTGATCTGCATTTTTGCTGCACAGCCGTTCTTTGTCAAGTGTTGACCGGTGAGCGGTGACCCCCAAAGAGCATTAGTAGCAGGGCTAAGCGCCAATCTGGATCGTTGAATTTTACTGATGACATTCTGAAGTACTGAAAATGGATGCCGTGACATAAAAAAATGTAAACAATGTGCAAGGATTGTGGAAAATGTAGTGTTTCATTTTACAGGAAACTGCCACACAGCACTGAGCTGGCCCATGAAAGCTCAGTCCACTGGAGTTTTAGTATACGTCCCATTTTTTGGTTCATAACTGTCTGTGCAACAACCAAGTCTCCATGCAGGGTACACCCTGGACTTGTCGCCAGCCATTTGCAGGGCAGACAAACAATCATTCACATAGATACAAACGGACAATTTAAGAGCTGCCAAATAACCTAACGTGCATGTTTTTACGAATGTGGGAGGAAACTGGAGTACGCGGAGAAAACCCATGCAAGGGGAGAAAATGCAAACTGATGCCCAACCGAAATCCAAACCCAGATCTTCTAGATTTCCTGACTTTGNCTGTTTCTTTTCTCGTTGTTTTTCTGGTATGTTTATCATTATTAGTAAATATGTATGTATGTCTGTATACATATATATGCACACTGTATGTGTGTGTATGTATGTATGTACTGCATGGATATGTGTATGTGCACAGTATGTGTATTTATACGTGTCCTAATATGTGTATTTATGTATGTATGTAGATATACATATATATATGTGTGTGTGTATGTATATATGTATATATTTGTATATATATGTGTGTATGTGTGTATATATATATGTATATATAAGTATCTTGTGTCAACCTGCCATTTTGTTAGTCTCTATTATCAACCTTCCCCACATGGTCAAAGCCCCCATCATATTTGGAACAGACTGCCAGGCATTTCCTGTCAGTAAAACAGCAGAGTGGGCAAAGCTGGCAGCTTGCAATTATTTTAATTGAAACCAAATGAAGGCTACACTACACACAAGATACTGTAAGCAGTTGTACGTGTTTGTGTAAGTTTTGCAAACTGCACATGATGGCCAACTTTTACATTCTCTTCTTTCCAAACAACACAAATCAACCAATGCTTTGATAACCCCTTTTATTTCCAGGCTGAGAACAAGACTTGTTTAGATATTTTTCCGATATTTCGTTGGACATAAAAAGTCCCCTCATCAACAGTACACTACATGCACAGACCTTACACACACACAGAGCAAGAAATTACCTCTTCTCAAAACAGTGATATTTTCACTTAAGTCGTTTGCTTGCATTTTAGGTGAGATATTTAACAACTAGTTTGTGCTTTTTAGAAGTGAAAAAGGAAAAAAGCCTTACCTTTGGTTCACATTTTTTGTGGCAAGCTATTCGGCACACTAGAAAAAAAAAGGGTAGCAAATGATTAGCATCACATTTCATAACAATCTTCTAAACAGAAAAACATACATGCACAATGAATCTTGCCCTGTTAGGGCCCTATGGTTTCTCCATCAACGGAATCGCGGAATTGGCCGATAAAATCAGTATTTACTGCAAACCGCCTAATCTTGTGGAAAGTGAAATAAAGTGAATGAAATGATCTCATGGTCACAAGTAGGATCGTTTTAAGGACATTTTTAAAACTGCATGTTAATGAGGTTCTAAGTAAAGCTTCAAAATGCAAAATAAAGAATTGGTGGCGAGACAAAAAAGTACTCAATCTATTGCAAACAACCATTAAAGTAAAATAGGCTGTTCATTCGCTAGTCAAAACTTTAAGACCATACCTTAAAAAAAAAAGATGTGCCATCCTTGTTGATCACCTCAAAAATTGGTTTGGAGCATGCCTAATGCCAGTGTTTCCTGGAGGCTTGCCATCCATCCCCAAATGTTCTCAAATGGATTTAGATCAGGGGAATACGAAGGATGGTCCAAAAGAGTGAGGTAATTCCTCTGGAAGAAGTGCCTTGTCAGGCGGCCATTGTGAACTGCATTCTTTTGTTGGAAAACCCAGTCATGACCACACAGCCATGGGCCTTCAGTCATGAGGTATGCCCCGGCAAATTCTCCACATAGCTAGCTGCCATTTGACGTCCCTGCACAACCTGAACCTTCAATGCTCCATTGAATTAAAAAGCAACCCAGACTATGATGGCGCTCCTCCCATTGTGCCAGTTGGTATCAGAATACAAGCAACGCTGAAAGACATCAGGAACGTCAAGGTTACTTTTTTCCAGGTTTCAATGTCCCATGTTTGGTGCTCTCATGCAAATTCCAAACAGAAAATTTTGTGGCGATGAAGGAGAAAAGACCTTTAAAGATTTGTTCTCCAAAATCCCTTCTCTAGCAGATGTCGTCTGATGGGTATTGGACTCCATCCGGCACCAGTAACAACCTTCATTCAAGACGACAATCGTCTTGTCAGACAGCCATTCGAATGGTCTGGCTCAGGGCCGGTGTCTTTTTTTTTGTGTCTACAACTTTACTTTTTAGTTCCATAACCCTGAGGATTTTTTTGTGAAGCTTAAAATGAGTTTTATTGCATTCAATCTCAGCAGCAATGGTGCACTGCGAGAGGCCTTGCTTATGCAGCTCAACAATCCAACCACGTTCAAAGAAAGAAAGCTTTTTGCCTTTGCCATCAAGAGGTCATGACAGTGTGAATACCTGACAAAAAATTCACATTGAATCCACATTTGCCAACTTTTTTGGCTTTTCAAGGCTGTGGTTTTAAACTTTTTATTTTGGTGTAATAATATGTTGCTTACTTAAAAATGATTTTGTGTCATGCCCATTTCTTTTGAAGCTACATTGGAACCTCCTCAAGATCCAGCAATGCAAAATGTAAATCACTGAAATGTTTTAACTGGTCTTCAAATGTTGCACTGAAATATGTGAAATGTGTGAATGTGTTTATTGGAGCCAACATATTGGAGTGTGAGTGAAGCCATATCTAGCAGGGAATCAAATGTGATAAAAGGGATTGCTCCTTTCAACACAATATTAGCAGGTTCCCTTTTCAGTTTCAAGCCCCCTCTCGGACTCCCACAGGGTCTACAAATGAGGGTCAAGAGGGGAAGCGCCTGAACCGGCAGCTCATAAATTGTCCGTTTCGAAGGACAGAGAGTAAAAACACAGCTCTGTGTGCTCAGGCGTAGGCTTTCCAAATAAGAGGAGGAGATTGTATGCTTTTACTGGAACATACTACACCTTATGTAATGAGTTGTTTTTCCTGTCTCAAGGCACATTTTTCAAAGCAGTCGTAATAAATGCAATATCTGCTGTGATTGGTTCCTATGTTCTGTCTGCACATTCAACTTATGGTATGCCTCGCTTCTCACACTCTTGTCAATGTCTGTGTCAGTTTTCAGTCAAATTAATCCACAAAGATTGAACTGAATCACCTGGCTGGGCTTTTTCTTAGTTGTGACTTAGACGTTTGACATTTAATCCAAAAGTGAATTTTTTTTTTTTTTTTTTTTATTTTTTTTTTTTCCTTTAATTTTTTTTTTTTTAATTGAAAATGTAATCCAGTCTCTTGCCATGCACATAAACTGTATTTTACTTTTTTGTTAACCTCTAGGTGGTTAGTGTGCACATTTTAGGTTAGAGTTGAGGGCATAGGTATCAGTAAGTCAAGACAACCTTACCACAGCCTGTTGCAGTACCTTCGTAGGATTCAGTTTTCAACAAAAAAAATATTGCCTCGCTTTTCACACTCTGTCTTGGTTATCATACGGCCAGACATTGCGAATAAAAAAACTTTACGCTAAATCGAGCGCCCACACAAAGAATTCCATTAAGTTGGTGGTGACTAACTGCCGTGTTATGAATTCACTGCCTAAGTCCAACTGTGCTAGTCCTGTGTCTTTATTACAGAAGAACCACTTTTTGTTCCACTTATATTTGAACTTGGCAGAGGTGTGTGTCTACAGACATGGTTGAAAAAAAAATTTCAACAGAAATGCAATGACATCATCCTGGCTTTGGCTGCTATTTCGGTACTCAGGAGATTGTATTTGTCGGGCAGAGTCAGTTTGACGTGTTAATTACAGGCCGTTAAATAACTGCAGCACAATGAAAGCCTACCAGTCCCAAAAATACTTGAGTTTTCAGGGTCTACAAGATGGCAAAAATTGCCCGTGAGCCATGGCCAAGATGAAGAAACGCATCACGTCACACTCATTCTGGTACTAAATAGTTGCTAGGGTTGGTTTAAAATGCCATTACATTTTACACAGGAGTACTTTTTTTATGCCCACATTGGAGCATTTACATTTACATTACTCTGGCAATCAACCTCCAATATAGTAAAAAGCATTTCATTTAAAAAACATGCTTTTTATTTTGTCCAGTTTTATTTATGCTTTGATTAGTGACACATCTTGTACAGATTCCTGATGATAAGACAAGCTGTATCCATCCCACATTGGGAAAATAACATAATAACATATTATTACCAATGCAAACCTGCCAAGACAGGCAGAGTTCCTTCGCGGTATCATAATGTACAGAGATGTCAACGCAAACAGAGGTAAGTCTAAAAGTGAAACAAGCGTCTGAGTTGAGCAAGATGAGGGTTGAAGTGGTTGGGATAATGTACTTACTATTTCTTATTCAAGGGCACAACCAATAAACCAATCATTTGAATTGGTGTATCTGGGTTTTAGTAAGGTGGGGTCCAAACATGTAAGGGCATATGTGACAAATAATCATCCAAGATGTGTCGCCCTCAGATTTAACAATGTTAGTGAAAAAATCGATTTAAAATTGGACTTACACTAGCAACATCCGTCAACCGATTCATATTATGGTTGCTAGCATTCTGCTTTGTCCATATTATACATTATGACCATGTTATTTTTTTTGGTGGGGGGGGGCAAATTTTCAGGGTCAGTGTTGTTCTGCTCCCCCTCACCTCTCACCTCTACTTGTGAGCTCAGCAGACATTCTCAATAAAGACTACAGTTGAGTTCCATTTTAAAGCCCTTGATTTAAAGCACTATAAACCTGAACAAAAAGAATAAAACATGTTAATTTTGAGTTGCACAAGACACAAATAAATTGTTTGACACTCACAAACAAAATGCGTGAACAAATGTAGTAGTCTAACGTTAATTTACACTGGAAATCCCATATTCGCGCTAGTGATTAGCATTAGCAAAGTGGTGATTTAGAACACCTCCAGATATAACAAACAACTAATTAGATATTTAAATATAAATTCTACTTAAACAGATGATGCATACTAAGCATAACATCCTAACAGGGAAATATTTTCTAAGGCTCAACAAGAGACAGGACTGGCAAATTGCACATTTCCCAAGTTAATAGCTACTTTCTGACGGCAATTTGTCAAGGCCAAATTGAGCGAGAATGCAAAATTTCATTGACAGAAAACAATTGAGAGCCATTGCCTTATAAAAAGCATATGCTTGTTCTGTTTGTTAAAGTGGCTTATTAGTTATTTGTTCAATCCTTCCATAGTTTTATGTCAAATGTTAGTATTCCAATTGCTCAACAGCTACTGCAAGATAAGATGGCTCTGTATAACACCATGGTTCACCTGCAAAAGCTCATATCACTCCCCAAAACACTTCACTCATGTGTCAAAAACAAATGTCTTTGTCATTTAAATAGTCAGGGGCCGTACGGTGGTTGAGTGGGTAGAACATCGGCCTCACAGTCAGGAGGTTCGGGTTCGAATCTCCGTTGGGCATCTCTGTGTGGAGTTTGCATGTTCTCCCCGTGCGTGTGTAGGTTTTCTCCGGGTACTCCGGTTTACTCCCACATTCTAAAAACATGCATGTTAGGTTAATTGGCGACTCTAAATTGTCCATAGGTATGAATGTGAGTGTGAATGCTTGTTTGTCTATATGTGCGATTGATTGGCGACCAGTCCAGGGTCTACCCCCCCTCTCGCCCAAAGCCAGCTGGGATAAGCTCCAGCATACCCGCGACCCTAATGAGAATAAGAAGCATAGAAAATGAATGAATTAATGAATTTAAATAGTCGGTCGCCCCATCATGCACCATCCCTTGGCATTGTGTTAGCACTGCAAGTCCAAATGTTTGGATGTTTTGTCACTATGGCAGAGGACCATTGGAATATCCCTCATGTCCACCTTTGAGTCTTAGCATTGTCCTTCACTGACACTGACACATTTTTAGTCTATATATCAGAATGCAATTGTGTACAAAACTGGGAAAAAAATAGAATTTTACAATAACAGTAGCCTCTAAAGTTTGGCACATTGCACACACACTGCAGAGAAAATTGTAACCATTTTTGTTCACAAACAAAGTAATGTATACAGCATAATTTATTGTATTATGAACACAAAAAATAATGAAATAAGTGCAGTAAATAAAGGTATAGTTTACAGTTCTTCACTGGTCGCATTATTTCCAAAGCTGTGCTTAGACCAGAGGTTTTCAAACTGGGGGGGTGTTCCCCCTAGGGTGGCCAGTGTTATGACACAGGGGGCACGGGGCCACCATGAAAAAAATTTTATCTCCAAAAGAGGGGCGCTGCAAAAAAGTTTGGGAGCCACTGGCTTACACACTGAGACATGTACTAAGACATTTGCAATGTGATCAAGTGAATTACAAATTCCATTCCAAAAACTGCCGAGTGGTTTGGAGAACTGTCCAATTTATTTCACGATTGTAATTTCTGTTTCAAGAAATGAGCCAAACCAATGGAGAAAAACTGTAAATAAAATAATTTAAAGATGTTTTGTATCTGTGAAAACTAAAGGTTTGGCAATAAATAGTGCAATTTTGACGAAAGACACTTGCGATGGGCCAAATTCTATGTTGTCACTTTACTTCAGCAATATTTTTTTTTTAAGATAAAGCAATACATTTTGGTACAACACATGCATTGCATAATGAATTTCAGCATACTTTGCCATGTCTTGCTAAACACAAAAAGCATGTTCCACCCAGGATGTTGTGCAGCACCTCTGCAAGCATGTGTGTGACCAGTAATCAGCACTCCACATGGGACACATGGGAATGATGCTTGGCTTCCATATTGGGCGTGAATATGCTGGGCCTAGGGTGCTCAGGAGGAAGTTTACCTTGTTAGGAAGTGGGCTTTGGAAAAACAACAGAAGATAAATGTTCCTGGTGGACTTAAGATGGGAGGGGAAAAACTGAATAGGGCGGTGGTCAGAGACGATGAGGAGCATTCAGCTGGTTGCTAGATGACAGTCTGATATGCTGCATGTTGTGGGTGAAAGGAAGGAAAATGTGATGGAGAAGTGGAGGGCGATTTCCTTCCCCTGTTCCCTTGGAATGACCATGTAATCCCTCAGGGCTGGGGTGAACTCCTCCCCATATAACACTGAACACAATCAGTGGGCAGGGCTGGAGCATTTCCTCTCCCCTTCACTCTCACTCTCGTCATTCCTCCTACATCCTTTTTCTCAGCTTCACAGACATGTGCGCACCCGATAAGTACATGTAATTGTACACAATCCTAGAGCACGGCCTTCCTAATGGACTAATTGTGAAGATAGTGTACCCAGTTGGATGTACGCTGGAATCTCTAAGGCCAAACACAATCCATTCTGGTGGCAGATCAACTAGTGATCTAAATTACAGTATAAAGCTAGGCATGTACTGTGTAAAATAAGCCATAGTAAGTTAGCCGACGCATTTTTCCACTGTATCAGTGGGCAAAATCGCAATGTTGATTTGGTTCTGCCCAGCCATTTCCTTGTCCATGTACTCCAGGTCTGTCAAAAATAACTATGCTCACTTTTTCACAAGACCGTCAGATTTAACAGTGTATTTATATTGCGGTTTTATTTGTGTGAAACCACCAGCTACCAAAGCAAGCCAGTTCTGTATATTACCTCTGAGTAAAGGCTTTTGCCATTCCATCTGTCATTCAAAGATCACTGACATGACGTAGACCCCGTTATGACTCATTCAAGGGTTTCATCGTTTAGCCACCCATCCCATCATGTTTCCCTCCGGAAAAACCCCTGGCAACCCAGTGTTGTGTTTCTGTCTGTAAAAGACTCCACCTTCAATCAGCTGATGTGATTGTCATGGTATATCCTTAAAAAAGTTATGTTTACCAGCTGTTAGTCTGTTCATTTGAGGGTAGCGGAGAAAATAATGATCAACGCCTTCATTTGGTATCACAAGTGAAATTCAGCTCACTTTTCACAGAATCATGTTAACATTGCCATTGTAGGTACAATGTGTAGTGGCTAGTTGTACCTTTGTTTCATTACAAATGTGGCTAGAATCCCAAATACAGTACATCATTGCCCCAATGTTTACATTTTGAAGCTTATTTAAAGACATCTTTATCTTTGTCCAGTTCATCCCAAACCAGTTTGATGGGGTTTAAGTCCTGTTTAGGATCCTGTTTTCTAGCTTATCGTATTATTGCTTTGGCCTACGTAGTTGTGGCATAGCTTGGATTTACAATTTGGGTCATTAGACTGCGTACTGTGGTTTTGTGTTCTTGACCGGTAGTGTATGATTTGCACATTATGATCCATAAAAAATACAACGATGGACATAAGTGGGGTGGAGCATTGTTCGAATTTAAACGATTCCGATTCCTCCTTTTGATTCCGCTTCCTAACGATTCTCTATCCCAATGGTTTTAAAAGGCGGGGTCATAAATGTTTGCACGGTTTAAGTGAGGCTGCCAACCAGAGTTCTTCTTAGACGGAATGTCTGAACTTCTCCATGTATGTTTAATGATATAAACGTTTTATCCACTTTCATTATGATTTTCTTACAGGGCTATTTTCAACCAGTGAAACCATTCAACATGGATAAAAATAATAAAGGTTCTTTTTACAGGAGTTCATTTACACAAAATATGTTTGCTTTTGAAAAGTAGTATACTTAATGTTGATGTAAGCTACTTTTTTTAGACCTATATGTTGTGGACACAGGTTGTTTACCTGTGCATATAACCAAAAGCACTCTTATTTTGAAGGCCGGAAGTGTGTTGTAAGTTGAGAAACACACCGGACAAACTTGCCTAGCCGAAGGCGGAACCCCCGTCCTTTATTGACACCAAACGTACACATCAGTTAGCATCCTGAAACCCTCCATTACGTTGACACAAGACAGACGTCATGTATTCTTTGCCTTCCCTGATTCTGATTGCTTAGCGGAAGTCCGACGTAGCGCATCAAAGAGGAGGTGTTTTTGTTCCGTATTTCTATGTACGGTGATACTATCATAATACTGGTCACTTCTGATGGAATTGTATCGTTTGTGTGTGTGTGCTCTCTCATTTTGCACAATAGGGTGCTAAACTGCATCACTATGGTGTAGAGCAGTTCAAAACCACTGTGAACTTAAACCACATTCATAAACATATTAACATTATCTCTAACATGTCTAACAGTAATTGTAGAATTACTGTCCCTACCAAATATGGCAAATCTTTTTAAATTGCGTAAGTACACTGCAACTATTGCAGTATACTGCAATACTGCAATATTTCCAAAAGGTGGCACTCTAACTGCATGGATTTATTTCCATTGGCCATATAATGGAAATACAATACCATAACAGGCCATACAATTACACACAGAGCCTAACAAATGATGTTCTAAGAGAGACTTTGGGCACACATATTTTGTATATTCATCTTTAGTATTGTATAATTATTGTATCTATTATATACTGTTTGTGAACCTGCAGCAGACTGTGTGTGTGTGTGTGTGTGTGTGTGTGTGTGTGTCAATGGTCAACGAAATAGATCTTTCTTTGCATGTAGGAGTTTGTTATGGATCAGACATTGCTCCATGCCGTAACGTACCGGTCAAAACTCTGGTAATATAGTTTTAAAGACTGATGGATCCTTTTTAATAGCAAAAATAGAGCAGAAAAGAATGGGAGTATGTCAAGGAGGAAGACGACATCATTAACAGAATCCTTAACTTTTATCAACTCAAAACATATAACAGCACAAACGATTGCAACTATGCAGTAGCCGTTCAATTTGGAACAAATATTGTTTTGGGTGAACTTATAGTCATTTTTAATTACTCAAAAATAAAAACAGCACAGATGATCTTTTTGACAGCACTAACCAGCACAAATGGTAATGGTCATAATTTTTAATTGAACATGCATGTAAATAACATTGGAATACATCAATACAATTGACAGTTCCACATGTCCAAAAGGAGCAGAAAGAAGCAAAGCTTATTTAATCCCACCCCCTTCGCTTTTACCCTATTTCAATACATTGTACACTTCCTGCATTCCAAATGTGCTCATAGTAAGTTTAAAATAGAACAGAGCATACTTGGATTGTAGGTGAGTACAGACAATGTGCTCACAAAGAAATAAAGAGTCACAAATGGTTGTGACTATTTTACCAGAGTTTTGCATGGGCTGGGGAATCAACTTCAGGTCATTAGGGTACAGTAATGTTTTCACAACTTAAGAATGTGTCACATTGCATGACACTAATGCATGATATAAACAATTTTGTGTGCGTGTGTGTGTTTTAAGTCTCATTGGGACTTGTTGCATACCAGCTCTGTGAGCTCAGCCGTTAGAAAAAGCATTATGATAACCTCCACTATCCCTTGCTCACACACACACACACACACACACACACCTGGTATTGTAGTGTGTATCCAGTATGTTTACTATACATTTTATGATTACAGCACTTCCAACTCCACCCCTGAGTAGAAGAGTGATACCACTACAATATTTTTATGTAACTTCTCAGTGTTTTTCATCCAACCAGTATGCAAACCTTTGTTTAACATGAGGTGCGCCTCTGTCAATAAAAATAAAGGTCACTTCCTGCCCTCAAGGCCAGCTCTCCAAAAATACCCTTTTACAGAGTTCCTTGTTTTGTAACTGGAAAACTGCAGTCCAGACCTGCGTCAACATGCTATTGTCAACGTAACCCACACCTTGTATCCTGGCAACCAACCGAGAGGAAAGGAAGTCAATGTGCTTGTGTCATCAGGAGACCATGTGATTACAGCTTGTTTGTAAGCAAGAGCAGCTGAGGAGAGTCACTGCTCCACTGAGAGGTGGTGCATATTCATTTCCCATATGTTACGTAACACAATGTTTCTATGCTATAGTTCCATACGTGCAATAATTTAATGACTAGTTGCAACCTTGTCATGGTGTGTTCTGGTACAAGCAAGCTTATGCAAGCTAATGCATGAGTGTGCTTGACTAGACAACATGCCATTATTTGTCTACAGCAAAGTGACAGCAGCATGCAATAAATCTGATAATAGAGGATAAATTGTAGCTTTGATACCTCGCCCATTATCTTAATTAATGCACTTGTTTTCAATCTATAAGCGCAGTTTGTGAAAAACAAGAGTTGCCTTATGCATTTCAGTGTGTCTATATACCATATGTATTTCTAAGGCTTTGTTCGCACACACTGCCAGCTCCATAATCAGTAATAACTGGATTGTATTTGATTTTTCATGAAGTCTGAAGTTTTGCAGAGCTTATGAATCTTCCTTGCAAGTTTACAAAAGAACAAACAGCCTTGCACTACTTCATAACAAAAGGAATGACGACTTAAAATAACCTTGAATGAACCTTTTGCTAACAAGACCTTACATGGCCTACCCACAATATGTGGCAAATACAAAACGTGGTTTTGTCAAACAGCATCCAATAATTAAACAATACGCTCTCTTTTGTCAGAGCTGTACCATCATGGGTCATATCTGCAAAAGCTGCAGCCAGATGTTCCCCCTTTGCGAGCCAAAGCTAACAACCCCACACTTCCGCATGGCTGCAAATCTAGTTATCAAAAACAGACATTTCCACTCTCACAAGATTTTGGTGCATCCGTCAGGGTCGTATATTCTTTATTCTTTTTCACCTCTTCCATTCTAGATAAGAATGGTGGGATTGGGGTTCTGGCTAGATGTTTATCACGTAAACAGTTAACTTCCTGCGATATAGCTTTCATTCTTCTTTCTGAATGGAAATCAAGCGGGAAATGACGACATTATGTTGTTTTAAAACAATCACTAAGGAACTAGCTGTGAATACATGTAAAGAAAATACCCTAATAAAACGAGACAAATACATTTTAGTAGAAATGGCAATTGAAAGCTGAAAATGAACTAAAATGTAGAATAAATGTTAATATATCCTAGAAATTAGCTGAAACGTATTCACAGAGTGAGGTTCGACTCTACAACGTGAGTCTTGCCAGCGTGGTCAGAACATGCACAATATTAACCAAAGGGCGGCAGCATTGAAATTGTTTTTTTTAACATTTAATGAGAAAATTGTCACAAAAATATTATTTCCTTTTATTATCAAATTGTATTAAGTAAAGTCCTGCTAGATAGCCTACATGCCATGAACGAGTTGAACATTTTGATGCTGGAATGGTTTGAATCCGTTGAGAAATGTGGGACTACCGGACAAAAGAACGCGGAAGTTGAAATGATAAAATGTAAAATACAATTACAAGAGGGCCGAGAATCGAACTAGCGGCAATCAGGTTGGGTGATGACCGCCTGAGCCATGTCACTATGTAAAACAAGGGGTCCCCAATAAAATGCCCATTCATTTTCAATGAGAAAAATGTGGTCCTGCTCAGCAATTATACAATAAAGGGACGTTTCGATATTAGCAGCAAAACATGCAACTTCCGTTTATCGTTTATCAACTGTCCTGTGCTAAAAGTGAGACATTAACCAGTCAGCTATTGGCTTTCCACTCTGACTACGATCCATCCATCCATTTTCTGTGCATCTTATCCTCACTAGGGTCACATGGGTATGCTGGAGGCTATCCGCGCTGACTTTGGGCAAGAGGCAGGGTACACCCTGGACTGGTCAACCAGAACAACAAAAATTCACACTCACATTCACAATTTAGAGACAACAGTTAACTTAACGTGTATGTTTTTTACCCGGAGAAAACCCAACCACGAGAACATGCAAACTACACACAGAGATGCCCAAGCAACATGCCACCGTGCGGCGTATCTGGCTATCAATCTGACAATGGTGTTACATAAAAATTACCTGAGATAACGTCAGATGACACTTCAGTTAGGCCCGGGGTGGATGTCATTGCTGCAGATAAAGATTGGCGTCTCAATGGGCAACTTTTGCTCTTGCTAATGTAATACTCAGGATTATTATGTGATGATATTTCATTTTAATCAGTGATTTATAATGTCTGCAATTGGCTGGCGACCAGTCCAGGGTGTACCCCGCCTCCTGCCTGAAGTTAGTTGGGATAGGCTCCTGCGAACCTAACGAGGATAAGCGGCATGGAAAATGGTACTGATCACCTTGAGGGCCGCATGGTGGATAAGTGGGTAGCATGTTGGCCTCACAGTCAGGAGGTTCAGGGTTCGAATCGCCGTTGGCCATCTCTGTGTGGAGTTTGCATGTTCTCCCCGTGTGTGTTTGAGTTTTCTCTGGGTACTCCGGTTTCCTCCCACATTAAAAAAACATGCATGTTAGGTTAATTGGCGACTCTAAATTGTCCATTAGAGTGAGAATGTGAGTGGTAATGCTTGTACGTCTGCCCTGCAATTGACCCGCCTCCTGCCCGAAGTCAGCTGGGGTAGGCTCCAGCATACCCACGACCCTAATGATGATAAGCGGTATGGAAAATGGATGGATGGATGAATGATCACCTTGAACCACCACCTTTGCGTGGTGGAGGGGTTTGAGTGCCCAATGTCTTGGGGCCTACACTAACTGTTGTGGGTGATGGGCAAGTGTATATTTTCAGTTACCTTTGCAATAAGAAGTTATGTATTGGGAATTCAGTTCAGGTGACTAACCTCTGCAGATGAGTCCATCAGGGATGACGGTCTGTTTGCAAACACTGCAGTGCTTGGCCTTCTTAAAAGTCTTCTCCCGGAACGTATGGGAATGCAAAGTCTCTAATTCCTCCGGCTGCACAGAGAAAAACAAAATACACAGGTGGTGTGTCAGTGCTAAAATGTTGTTACTTTCATGAAGTCCAGATGGGTTTGTTTTGGACAGATGTTTTGTGCAGGTGTTGGGTAAGTGGTTCATTTTGTACAATCCTTGTATGTCATGAACAAATGAACACCTGGCTACACACATAAATCACATACATCCATTACAAATTCTACCCTGAAGCCACCTCTTATAGAGAACATTACATGCAAACATAAACGTCTCAACGCTATAAATAACCAGTGTTTGCATTTCAAATGTTTCTTAATTGAGGGGACGCAGTTTTGCAAACAAATCAGAAAAATTACATTTTAATTTCTTTCAGTCTTTTTGTGTCTCCTTGCAGCTGTTGTGCATTTTGTCTGCTGCTTTTCTTAAACAGTCATTTCTCAGATAAATCTTTTTTCTGTCTGCTTCGTAAGATCGATACTCTTCAACACAGGCAAGGACTGTTTTCTCTGATATTGTTTCAAGAAACCTGTAATGTGTTTGCTTTTGCACACTGGAGGCTCACCACTGGGAAACATCATTTTCACATCATTTCTGTGGTCTGTTCAGCTGGTCCCAACTGAGAGTTTCGGGTTTAGCTAATTGCGGAATAAGTTATACAGCCTTAACCATATAAATATTTTGTAGCCTTTATGTAAAAAACAAACACACACACACACGCACCAGACCGCAACGCATTTTTGTGAAATCACATCGTGTGGTTGTTGATCAACAATAAAAGAGCAACCTTAATGACCGTTGCTGAATATGTGTATTAAATCTGCTGATATATACAGATTATTTACTCTATTTGGATTGAGTGCTAGGGCATACACCCATATGGAGAGCGGCAAAAGCAGCAATCTGACATATTGGAGGACTTCAAAGAAGAACATCATTTGAGACCACAACCCTGACAATAGTCCAGGTGGACTTTCTGTAATAGGTACTGTTAGAGTATAACGGTAGGGAATGCAATCCCAGTATCAAACGTCGAATTATTTCTGAAGACAGCTAAAACAGATTTGGAAGATGTGTCTTCACATACTGTATTATATTCAGGAACAAAATTTTTTTTGCCCTTATGTGTTCGCACCTGAGAAAGAAGCATGGTTCCAAACTCCAATATGTCTTCACGATATAAAGAGAACTACTTTTTCATTCTGAGAAAGAAATCTACACAAACCAAAAACATGTACCTTTTACCTCCTTTGTTGGAGATTTTAGTTGAACAAGAACATTATCTGGTGATCATGATGGCTTCCACATGGGACGCATGAACTTTTAAGGAATGCACTCATCACAAATGCATAGACACATTTCCAAACACCAGGCAGGTATTAGTCTCACAGAAGACATTACAGAGTTACATGGTAGGGGGTGTTCGTGGACTTCAAAGTAAAAATGGACAGCTCACGCAAACACGCGACTTAAGTTTCACAAGCTGCAACACAAGAGCAGAAGACACTGCTTTCAAGTGTACCAATTTCTTTATGATGTGAATCCAGTAATATTTATCTGGCAATCATATCGAGTAATGATATGACACGGACTGCCAAGGAAACAATTTAGCATGCTGGGATTACATGTTGCCCTCCAGAAGTACAGTATTTTTATGTGAGCAAAAGTATTGAAACACTGGCAGGTGTGTTTTGTTGCCCATGTGTGTCCTGTTTAGGAATGCTCTGATTTCTGCAATCAGTATCCGTGGATGTCCGTGGAAAATAATCTCTCAAATGTGTAGTTTTTATATACTGTAGTATGTATGTATATATATATATATATATATATGTATATAT
>QODF01000117.1:201328-213377 GCA_024372805.1 Oostethus manadensis | reverse complement strand
GCGTATTAGGTGAATCACATTACATTGCATTATTAGCTGCCGAGTGCTAGCAATTTTTCAATATTTAGAATGCACAGAAAAGAGTAAGATGCGTGGTATTGTGAACAAAAGCTCAAAATTCCAAAAAAAGTGCAGTTTTCCTTTAAGGGGGTAATCGGTCAAACACATTTGTTCTTCTTTGTTGTTGTGCTTAGCAGAAATCCATGCTCAGACATTTAACCTCAAAATACTGTGTAAATACGGCACTGGACAATATAGCTTGAGGTTTTCTTTTGTGAGCTCATAATTGTTTCCGATCATTAGCAATGCAGCTGGCACTCTAGGAGTTTGTTTATTGTTTAGGGAGTAGCTGGTGAGTCTCTTTGGGGGGGTGACAGGGGAGACATGGGGGGTGGTTAGCACACAGTTAATGAGTTTAAGGCAACTCTTAGGTCATGTCCTTAGACAACGTGGCCCTGTATGATTTTTCTGTTTCAACATGGTGCAGAAAAACGCAAGAACCTGCTGCTTTTTACAAATGTCTCACACTGCAGGCGCTCCAATAAGTCACAAAGCAAGGAAATGGTTTTAAACAGGCAAACGGGACCCCAAAGCTGGGGTCAGGGTGCAACCATACCCCCCTGAGCTCAGGCACTGCAGCTCCTGGGAACAGACACTCTTCCCTTGGATACGCATGCATAATCTCCCCGGTCACATTCATTAGCACACATGGGTAAAACACAACCTGAAAATCTGTAAATACACAAGAGATGGAAACAGATGCACATCCTTCCACGTGCACACATACACACATGCTTTAAAATCAAATGTAATGTAAAAATCCCGCTGATTTCTCGGTAAGTCTTCTCATTTTAACAATGCCTCTTTACTCTAAGCAGTGCCAGAAGCGTTCATGGGGACCATACTCCTCCCAGTCGACTAGGTACTAGAAACCCCTTTTACCTTCTCCTAACATCTAAAATGGCCTTTGCTGTGCAGGCTGGCTGACCTTTGATAAACCAAGGACGCAGGTGAGCCTCAACCAGGTTGCTGTACGCAACAGGTTTAAGGAGGACAACGTAGAACGCGGGGTGAATCTTGAGTGATAAAAGCAGTTTCGTCACACAATATTTTCTTGGAGTCCATGATCAAAGGTAAGTCCCCTGAGGACATCCACCTTTTCTGGGAGTCGCAGGTTTCTGTGGCAGTCTGGCAGTTGCATGTAGCAGTGTGGCTAGAGGGTGGCACATGTGTTGCGCCAGGCATCGCAGTGATGATTCTTCATCCCCGCAGTCTAGGGTCATACACTTCCTGCACTAACTAGAGAACTCCACCTCCCACTAGCCTGGCCACAGTTTTAACACTCACTGGGGGAAAGGCAGAACAGTATGAAGAGGTTTTTGGCTTTCCCATTCCTGTATCCATAGGATAGGTGGCGGTGAAGTTAAATCTGGTGAAGAACAAGGCCCATCATGCCTGAACGTGAAAAGTTCTTAGGGTCGGTAATAGGTGCTCTATTCCTGCAGAGCCAGCACAGTGGTCAGCGGCTCCTGATTACCAATACCATAGTTGGAATCAGCAGGGCTTAGGCAATAAAAGAAGGCTGCGCAAGGGTGCAATTTCAAAGTACTAGCTGCACCGAGACAGTGAGAATGGCAAAAACACTCCTGCGGGCAATCAGAGCATTTGACCAATCTATTAAGGTGTTATGAACCCAGCTTGAACCAAGCATAATAAGCGGACTGTGAAAGGATAACAGAAAAATGTTATTGACTTTGAATGATTACTGAACAAAATAATTGAAATTATGCAAGTGTAATGTGTTACGCTCACCAGGAGATGCCTGGTACGAGGGCACAAACCTCTTGAGGTCGACTGAGATGAAGAACAAATACATGATAAACATTACCAGCCTTAGAGTCATTAATGGTGATAATATGAATGCCCCAGCTGAGGAGAATATAGTTTGCATCTTTAAAGATTGAGAGTCAGAAGCAGAACACTGTCCTAGATCTTGGTCGAACCTGATATATGGCAATATCATGCCCTGATTGGCCGCAGTGCAAGCAGTGACAAGAATGTAAAAATGTAATGGGTTGCTGGTAGCCAATGTCCTCCCAGCTGCATGGGTTTGTGGTGCCAGTTGATAAGAGATAAAAGTATTTTATAAATAAAAGAGTATTTTATTAAATAAAATAAGGAGTCTTTTATGAAGTGCTCAAAGTGTCTAAAGCACACAAAACCACACAGAAAGTCATGTCAGAGATACACTAACAAAAGGTGACAAACACAACTAACTCCTGAAGCATAGTGTTGGCTGATATGGCCTATCATTGAATAGATGAGAAGAATTAAATATATACATATTTATAAGCTGTTTGTTTTTATTTTTCCTGTTAATATCCATGTAAACAATTCCACTATTTACAGGAATTTATATTATCTACTTCTATCAACTGCCATCTGTAAAAAAAATAAAATAAAATAAAAAGACAGCAAGACAGAGCAAATGAGCATGAGGAAACACTTCTTCACCCCCTTTGTGCGCCTGGGATATTTCCTATCTTCTGAATAAGGTAATAAAGTCAATAATGAGCGCAGTGGTTGACCTCGGTCAATCAGACACTATTGTTCTTGAACCCATCCTCTCCAGTCAACTGGGTTAATCAGTGAGTTAGCGTGCCGCCGCCTCTCATATGGGACACCATATGCATGGATGGACATTTCAAGATGGCTGAGAAGAGTGACCACGACATGTATCCATCTGGGTCTTGTATGTGTGTGTGTGATGGTATTGTTCTTTGCTGTATTTGCAAAAAATGCCCCAACCTCTTTTGAAACACACCTTTGTCCTGTCTCCACACAGCCTTTCTGCAAGTCTGTGGGAGTAGTCAATGGACAAACCTCAGGTTAAGCAAGAAAATAACTGAGGCTTTTGCAGTTTTCAGACTACAGACATGCAAACACACTTTTTCTACATTTCTTATTATTTATACCAAAAATGGGCAGCACTCAGTGCTTCTCAAATAGTGGGACAGAACACCTTGAGGGGATGTGGTGAGATATATAAAATGTATTCAAGGTTGCCAGGTATGTTAGTGTCTTTATTCATGCTTAAACAGTGCTAGTGCCTACCATTCATGCAGTAGTTTGTACATATAAATACATAATTATCCTCAATACTATTTCTCAATATTACTTTTGTTAATGCTCGCTGATACTACGTTCACATTGCAGGTCAATTCAGTTTTTTGCTCGTATATGACCTTTTTTTATGTCAGTTTGAACCGTGCAAGTCACATTTTTTTTTAAAGCATCCCATTCCCCTGTTGTATTTGGATATGTATCCGATCCGATCCGATCCGATCCGATATGTATCCGTTGCAACTGCAATTGAAACGTTTGGTTAGCATATCTGCGACATATATGTCATCAAAAGACATGTTTTGCTGTGCCAGAGTTTAGGAAAGGTACACACAAATGTAAGCAAAAGCTCTTCTTGTCATCAGAAACACTATTTTAAAAATTTGAGAGTCAGTGTTTACAGTGAGTTTTGAAAGACTAGGATTGAGGACTTTGAAAAACCCTGCAGGATTCCAGACTTCTAGGGTCCAACTACACCTGAATGAAAACACTACACTGAAGTGTTGAAGAAGGAAGTCTCCCAAAATTGTAAGCAACCTATTAGAACAAGTGGAATGGGCTACAAAGCAGTAGAAAGACCTTTGCTTCGTCCGCTTCCTTTCACTCTAAAGTTCCCACTAACCCAATGGCTTTACAATGAACAGTCACCTGCTATTCATTTGGGGAAAATGCACCCCAGGCATTCGAGCTTTGCCTCCTTCCTCCTGCCCCCCTCAACATCTCCACTCTCAACAACCATTTTATCTCAGTTAGATGAATCCCAGGGAGGAAATTACTCAGTCATCCATGAGTAAAGAAGGGGGAAAAAATCTCATCATTTTCACACACCGTCAGAAAGGAACAGAGTTGTCTAGATTGTCATGGAGTTAGTGCTCATTCAACATTGAAGTATCTATATTTATAGAGGAAATATTTGGTAGATACACCTCTACAAAAGCATGCACAATAAAAATATGTGTCTACATTTTAATTCTTGGTTTAGTAAAAATAATAATTTCATGATTGAACATTTGCTAGTCATAAAGTGAACTTGTAAGCAAAACAGTTAAAGAAAAACTGTCATAAATTCTTCACCATCAAATGAAAAACTAAAGCTCGGTCAGTGGCTGTGTCTCTGTGACCCCTCAAGTGTTAATTATGAAGCCTGTCCAAGACTATTTTCCAGGTCTGACACTTGTAACATTCTGCATTTGTGACTGTTACCACGAAAATAAACCTCTAACAGATAACAACTACAAAAAAGATGCAACAACGCTGAACACTCTGAGTTTTGTGCTATTGTATTTTAACAAGAATACATTCGGTTGCATAGTCAATGTGTGTTAAACCATCAAACACAATCTAATTAAGATGTTTATTTGTGTCTTAAAAATCTGATTTCAACCAAATTCATGTAATTATTTGATGTAAAAACTTATCGACAGACCTGTAGTGTGGATTTTATCTTCTTACACAACTAATGTTTTGTATGCTCCCTGTGTACGACAAACAGTACTGCCATAGAGTAACTTTAAATATCAAGAAAACAATGCTTAGAAGTGTGCATGTTTGCATACAAGCATTGTTTAGCCGTTTATTTTAATTTCAAATTAAAAAAGAAACATTCTGCAAAGTAAACTGAGAGAAACCAAAATGTTAGTGCTTGTGATCAATATGTCATTTGAGAAATACTTTAAAATCATTTGGGGGTTGTGACACTGTTATTTATATCCAGTATATTATCAAAAATACAACATGGGGAATACATGAAATGCATTCAAAAATCCACCCATACACTTCTGATAAAAATGTTAAGATTTTTATTCCAAGAATTTACATTTTGCACTGTTGGTCCTAAAGTAAAAAGAAGAAGTGGGAGTGACACAATATACATTTTGAGTAAACAATTTATTGAAATAAAAACAAAGTGAAAAGGCTATACATAAACTTATCAAAAGTTTAGGACCAAAGCGAAATTCTTGGTAAAATTGTGGATTCAGTCATTTTCTTTTGGGTATTTACACCATCATGATTTCCTGATGGCAAAGGCAAAAAAGCTTTCTTTCTTTTAATGTGGTGGGATTGTTCAGCTGCATAAGCAAGGCCTATTGCAGAGCACAATTGCTGCTGAGGTCGGACACAGCAAGACAGTCATTTCAAACTTCTTTTTGTGACGATGAAAGTTATGGAGTAAAAAAAAAAAAAGTGGTAGACACTAAAAATGTCATCAGCCCTGAGCCAGATCATCCAATTGGTTGTCTTTCACGACATGGGACAATCCTCAGCCCAAATGAAGGTTTTTACTGATGCCGAGTGCAGTCCAATAACCATCAAATGGCTTCTGTGATATAAAGGCTTTTGTGAGATAAAGACAAAAACATCTTCAAAGCCCTTTCTCCTTCAACGCCACAAAATCGACCTTTTAGATTTTGCAAGAGAGCACCAAACATGGGACATTGGTGCAAGAAAGTTTTATTCTCTGATGAGAAACAATATGACCTTAACGGTCCTGTTGGCTTCCAAAGTTACTGGCATGACAAGGAGATCCCACCTGAGATGTTTTCCATACGGCACAGTGGAGAGGGGGCCATCATGATCTGGTATGCTTTTTCTTTCAATGGAACGATGGAGCTTCAGGTTGTACAGGGGTGTCAAACTGTGTGGCGATATTGCTGGGGATCTCTCATGACTGTCTAATCCGTGTGATAAACTTCCTATTTCAGTGTTTGCAATGAACTGCTTGCTTAAAAATATTTTTGTTTCATTCCCTTTTCTTTTTTTTTGCATTTTGAAGCTCTACTAAGAACCTCCTTAAGATCCAACAATGCAAAAAGTAAAGTCTTGCAATTTTTCAACTGGTATTAAACTTTTGATCAGGAGTGTATAGCATTCTTTAGATAAACAGAAAGCAAAATTGGAAATAAATGAAAAGAAACAATGTCTTTAGAAAATAATTGGCCAAAGCTCAGTAGAGTTCAGATATTATAGGTAGCAAATACAGTCATACCTCGCTTTTCATACCGCCACCTTTTCATGCAATTTCAAATTTTCACCTAAATTTTACCACAGTTTTTGCACACAATCTTGGTTTTCGTATGACCCCCCCAATAGTACCGGAGGGAAGGTAATTACTGAACAATTAAAAGAAAATGTTTGCGTGTGTCTGTGTGTCAATTTGTGTGCAGTTAAGTGAACATAATTTAAGTTAATCTAGTTGGATCAGAGACTATACAATTGGTAAAATTGAATCCAGTCCAAATCTCACAAACTCCCTTTAGCGAACGCCAAAAGACCATGGGAGGTATAAGGCCAATGTGTTCAGTCAAGCATGCAGAAAGCTGGGGCTTTCTTGGAGAACGAAAGGGGTGGGAGAGGACTGACACAAAGCTCAACACCTCTCATAAATCAATCGAGAAAAGCTTGAACTTCCCCTTTTTGTTGTTCAAGATTTTTCAGGCAGTTCACCCAAAGCAAACACATGAAAAGAGCAACACCTATAAGAAAATTGCACAGGTCTTGTTCAAGGTTCTGGGTGAGAGTGAGCATTCATCCCAGAAACAAATATCATGGCAAATTAATTACATTGAAAAACAAAACAAAAAAACATGTGAGAGGAGTACGTAAACATTTAAAACATTGTTTGCTTCACGGAGCATTTAAGAGGACAATATATTGGACTATTCTACTTTCATGTTAAGACAACCTAAGACCAATGACCTCACATTCCTCAGGTGACTACTTCCCAGAGCAATTCTTCTGAACCCTGTCATAAAAACGACAGGATTTTTTCAGTATCATAAATATCACTCACCTTCATGAGCTGTTTGAACTTATGGTATATTTGCCTTTACACATTGCTGATCCAGCATCTGAGGCAGTTTTTAACTTCCACCTGTCAAATTTTATGGATGTGTTGGATGATATTTTGGAGAACCCTACTAAAACCATTTTTTCACTAATTAATAAATCTAATTGTTGCCCGAGGAACACTTCTTTCAAGGGCTTTTACAAGACATCCTCCAACAATTTCCTCTTGTATTTAAATTTTTTGTTTACCTATTTAGCAAGGATATCTTCATTGACGTGCCGGATACATATCGGACCCAGACAGCTTTTCTCCACTTGGCAATATTTTATGTCTACTGCAAAGTTTTGCATTTGATCAGGAGTGTCCAAACTAAGAAAATCCAATAAATACTGGCATAAAAATGAGATATCAGGTCATACTGGTATTGGTTTTATATCAACTTGCAAGTGAGACCTCAACAAAATGCATTATGCTCGACCGAGCAACAAGTTCAGTATGTTCACAACTGGAATGAAGTTAGTATCACCATTGAAATGTAAATACTGTACTTAATTTTCAATGGCTGTAAAGGGCTGGTTATGCGAGGGGGGAGTAAAGTGTCTTTCTTCTGTCTATTTATAAATCATCTAATATCATACAACACACACACGGTCTTTGTAACAACCCACCACAAAAATGTAATTGCCTCTTGAATGTATACGGTTAAACAATTAGGACACTTAGGGTTCTCTTATCCGCAAAAAAATAATAATAATTACACAAATGATTAATGACTTATGGGCTGTTAGTTGTCATCTGTGCCCCTGCAAAGATATTTTTCAATGGATGGCAGACATGTTGCTCAACCAAACTTGCTCCGATTGTGTGTACCAAATAATACAAGTGTATGTACCAAAATACATGGTGAAATTTCTGCTGAAACCTTATGGGGTCCAACTTTAGGGGTCAACAGCACTGCCACCGCGTGGTGTATTTGTACTGCTATAATAGTAAAATCATAGTAAAATAACAATTGAACTGCATGTTTTGCCAAAAATGTATGCGATTTTATGCAATGGTTTATAAGTTTAAGAGTTATACCATGGTGGTGACCTCATTTGTTTAAAACTGCAGATCTTTCAGCTTCTCAATGACAAGTGCAAAACAATGAGCATAAGATTTGAATTTGGTCCCTGGGCACTACACGGTTGCTGCCTACAGCTAGTCAGCAATGGTATAAACATTATTCGCTGCATGTTGGACACATGACTTCTTAAACTTCATGTGACATTTGTGTGTCATCTTTAATGAGTGGTTTTAGGCAATTATTTAGTTTCACTTGTAGTCAAATTTCAGTTTTCGTACAACCCGGTTTTGGTATGATTTGGTTTGTGTCAAAACTTTTCCGCTAATTTTATTTTGGTTCTCATACACTTTCTGTACTATACTTAAACTGTACTGTAGCATTTAGTCAAATCAAGGGCTTAAATTAAGCACTCTTTGCGTTGTATGTATGGAAAGATTTGAATTGGATTTACATTATTTCCTATCAGAAAAATTGCCTCGGTTTTTGTAATTTTTCTTTTTCGCCTGACCTTTTGGAAGAATTTAATTTAAAAAATGAGGTAAAGGTAGCCAGTACCAAAGAGAATGGGTGGACTAGTGAGAAAATTTCAGAGAAGCAGAGAAGATTTCATTTCATTTTGGCTTATTTTATGGCCAAAACAACGTGTGCCTGAGATGATGAAAGATTATTTGAAATGGGATGTAATCGTTATGTTGCTATGTTCCTTAATCATCCTATTTGAGTCATCTTGGAGACAAAAACAACTCCAAAAAGGCATGTTAACATTAACAAAATTGTCGGGCCTGATTCCCAATGAATCATTGGACTCATACTGAACCCATTACGAATACATGAGATCACTCTGTTATACAGTGCTTTGATGCAGTCAATCAGTGACCCCAAGCAACACTAAGGAGAATTATAGGGTCTTTTACAAACCCCACATTCCCTTCTCCTCTGAAAGAATGGTAATTAACCGATGAAGAGCTCTGTAAGATTATCCGATCTCCTTGTCAAGAACTCCAGCTCCAGCCCTGGTGTGCAGTCATGTCCCAAAGGACCACTGCAGAATGAAGAAGGATGGATCTCAGTGGTCTATTCAACTACTCCCCTCTTTCATCCTTTATGCAGCTCAAGACGAGGACAGCAGCATGCACTGCTGTAGATTTTAGACAGGAGTGTTCTTTCTTATCAGCAGAAATGAAGAAAAGCTCCCTTTGAAGTCAAATTTGGAAGTGACCGTCACAATGCAATTGAAATTATACAGGAGAAAACTAAAATAGCTGGGTGTACCACCACCTAGAGTGACTAGGGGAGTGGGACAAGATGACAGAGACAGAGATGAAATCCTAAATCCAGTTTTGTGTCATTAGGCATCTGAACAGTAAAAAAAGAGTGAAAACTGCATATTTTCAATCTGATTCTCGAGTTTTCAGACTCAAAAATCATCTGGTTTACTCTCCTAAGAACGCCCTAATTCAAATGTGTCACAGTGCCAAGACCCCCCTCAGCCTGTGACCTAACCCTACACCCAACCCCCGACGAGTGGACCACCCAATAGGTTGTTTAGCTTTCTTGATCTGATGAGATTCAGACCACTATCATTCATCAAGCACGGCAGAAACATCTCTTCCATCATCACAGCATCATGACTAAAATACATGCGTTTAGCAACTCCTATCAGTTTCTCCAACAATTGACTTAACTAACTTTCTGCCGAGTTTCTAATGATTCTGATCATTGCATCGTAGTTAAGAAGTTATCTTACCCAGAACATGCAGGACAGACAGACCCAAGTACGGGCTGGACCAGCCAAAGCGGATGGCAAGCTGAGAGAGACTGACGGCATGGTGACGGACGGGAGGGATGCTGCAGCTGCTACACACCAGTAGGCTCCTTGCGGTCTAATTCAGCCCGAAGAAAATGTTGCCAACACCGTAAAGCCATTCCGACGGTGGATGCACAGGACACATACACTTCGCTTTCCCGCAATGTCAGACTGGGTCCGTCCTCTAATTGGATCCTGACTGCCTCTCCTCTCTACTCACTCCGCCTCTCTTTCCCTCTGCCGGGGAAAGTTTCACAAAGCTTTTTTGGATCAAGGGTGGGTGAGGCAGCCCCAACCTCTCCACATGGTGCAAAGGGGGTGGGGTACTCTTATTATCCATTTCTCCTGCCACTCCTCTTTCTAACTCATTACATCTCCTCCCCCCCCTCATCGTTGCACTTATTTTAATTTCATTCATTCCTTGTTGCCTAACCCCCTCCTGTGCATAATCTTCAGCATCCCTTCAGCTCCCCCTCTTATCCATTTTGTGCAATATTTGCACCATCTATTATTGTTCTCTAGTATTTCTTCGGACACTAACTTCACTCAAATGTTAGTTTTTCTTGATGTCAATCCTTCAGAACCAATCTGGTTCATAGTATGCCATGCAATCATTCATTCAATCACATTCATAAGTGATCTGGTGTCATATGGTAAGATACTGGTGAAATCTGGACTGGGGCCCACTCAGTGACAGGGCACATATATACTGTAGTAGATCAGTTGTCTTAAATTCAACTTACCCGGGGTCAGCTGGAGGTAGAGTCTGGGTGAGCTGTGCCGCATCAAGTCAACTGGTTGTGAGCCGTCACAAGCCTGAGCTATGGTATGCCATGAAGACATAAAACTGAGTTGCCCAAGAGATGGTGAAAGTCACGTCAGCTTGCTTAAAGGTTGCTGTTCTATATTTTGATAAGCAGCAGAGTGTGTCACTACATCGGAATCAATCTAGATTTGATTGATTTCCATATGATTCGGCTGCTAGATTGCTCGTCGAATCAGACTCCTCTGAAAGGTCGACGATTCCTAGACACCCTTAGTTAACTATAAACATATTACTATTTACAACAAGGTTCCGCAAGGCATGGTGGGAGCTGACATCCCTCCCATCACTTGTGACAAAGTTGTGATTAGGCCTGTCACAATAATCGATAAATTGACGAATCAAACAATAAGAAAAACCTAAAGTTTGTAATTTTGCTGGCCTCGATAAATTGTCACGTGAATGCGTTTTTGTTTTCCTCTCTCATCTCTGTTTAGCGCACAAGCGCTGCACATTGGTGAAGTTAGTTTTATGTCGGACGTTGGATATTCGGCTTTGTAGCAACAGTTGTGCTTTAGTGCTTGTTAATGTAACCTAGATTGGCCGCTGACTTGGCCACAAAGGGTTTGTGAAAGAGAGACCTCAGCTATGGCTTCAAGACTCACTCGATAGCGCTCTCACTTAGCCAGAGTCACACTTTCACACTTCCAGCCCTCAAAATAAGAGTGGTGCACATCCTGTTTAATAGTGTTAACAAAATAACAGCGTCGTAAAAATAGCTTACTTCAACAAAGCTATTACAATTGCATCTGCAATTTTATTTAATAACTCTTGACATTCCATTTACAATTTACAGTTAAATGCTTTTGATAAAGTCACATTTATTGCATATTTATTTATTTTGATATGATGAACCCGCATTATTATTTCATATAATTAATTCAAACATTGTCCCAAAATTGTCAATAATATCGATTTTCAACAGCAATTTGTAGGACAATTATCGTCCAGCAAAATGCAGTTGAGGTATTCTGTATTATTCCCCATAGTAATAGTAGTTGCCTGATGTGCTTACTTACCTGTTACATGTTTTTGTGTTTGCACTGTGATTGTCTAGTGAGCCCCGCTTGTTCATTTCACAGTGTGGAAAGCTCACTGAGTGACACTGACAGGAACAAGCTGCATTTGTTATTTATTATCCTTTAACATTATTATTATTTTCCTGAAGCTGAATAAGTAAGATGTTTTGGTATTTTTCAGTACCAGTAGATTGTAAATCAGGAGGAACACTTCTCAGTTGACCAAGTAATGGACAGCAGTGTGTTCCATCATACACAAGCGTGCCATATAAGCGCGTATGTGACCGGTAATCCATCCATCCATCCATTTTCTATGCCGCTTATCCTCATTAGGGTCACGGGGATGCTGGAGCCTATCCCAGCAGACTTTGGGCGAGAGGCGGGGTACACCCTGGACTGGTCGCCAGTCAATCGCAGGGCACAT
>QODF01000117.1:109174-199326 GCA_024372805.1 Oostethus manadensis | reverse complement strand
CTTGTTCTTAAAAATGGGCACCAGCACACTTCTCCTCCATTCCTCAGGCATCTTCTCATTATCTAAGATCTTGTTAAACAACCCGGTCAGGAACTCTACTGCCACCTCTCCTAGACACTTCCATACCTCCACAGGTATATCATCAGGACCGAGTGCCTTTCCATTCTTCATCCTCTTCAATGCCCTCCTCACTTCTTCCTTACTAATCTTTGCTACTTCCTGGTCCACAACAGTCACCTCTTCTACTCTTTGTTCTCTCTCATTTTCCTCATTCATCAACTCTTCAAAGTACTCTTTCCATCTTCCCATGACACTACTGGCACCTGTCAATACCCTTCCATCCCTATCCTTTATCACCCTAACCTGCTGCACGTCCTTCCCATCTCTGTCCCTCTGCCTTGCCAACGTGTATAGATCTTTCTCTCCCTGCTTGCTGTCCAACCTAGAATACAAGTCATCATAAGCCCCTTGTTTGGCCTTTGACACCTTTACTTTCACCTTACGCTGCATCTCTCTGTACTCCTGTCTAATCTCTTCAGTCCTCTCAGTGTCCCACTTTTTCTTAGCTAACCTCTTACTCTGTATACACTCCTGCACCTCCTCATTCCACCACCAAGTCTCCTTATCTACTTTCCTTCCAGATGACACACCGAGTACTCTCCTACCTGTCTCCCTGATCACAGTAGCTGTAGTTGTCCAGTCATCTGGAAGGACTTCCTGGCCACCAATAGCCTTTTTCGACTCCTTCCTGAAAGTCACCTTTTACACAAGATGTGGTTTACTTGTGTGCTCCTACCTCCACTCTTATAGCTCACCCTATGTTCCTGTCTCTTCTAGAAGAAAGTATTCACTATAGCCATTTCCATCCTTTTTGCAAAGTCGACCACCATCTGTCCTTCTGCGTTCCTCTTCTGGATACCAAACTTGCCCATCACCTCCTTATCATCTCTGTTTCCTGCACCAACATGTCCATTGAAGTCCGCACCAATGACAACTCTCTCACTTCTGGGGATGTTCTGCATCACTTCATCCAGGTCTGACCAGAATTTCTCTTTCTTCTCCATCTCACATCCTACCTGTGGAGCATACCCACTAACAACATTGAACATCACACCTTCGATTTCTAGCTTCAGGCTGATCACTCTATCTGACACTCTTTTTACTTCCAGGACATTGCTAGCAAGCTCCTCCTTCAAAATCACCCCTACTTCATTTCTCTTCCTATCTACACCATGATAGAATAGCTTGAACTTTGCTCCTAAGCTTCTAACCTTGCTACCGTTTAGCCTGGTCTCCTGAACACACAATATGTCTACCTTCCTTCTCTGCATCATGTCAACTAATTTTCTACCTTTTCCTGTCATAGTTCCAACATTCAAAGTCCCAACTCTTACTTCTAGACTTTTGGCATTCCTCTTCTATCTCCTCCTACGGACACACCTTCCTCCTCTCCTTCTTCGACCAACAGTAATCCAGTTTTCACCGGCACCCTGTCAGTGAACAGTACCGGTGGCAGGCGTTGTTAACCGGGCCGAGTCCGATCCGGTATGGAAGTAATTTGTTTTATTCGCATGTTCTGGTTTGGCAAAGTTTTACGTCGGATGCCCTTCCTGACACAACCCTCTGTATTTATCCGGGCTTGGGACCGGCAGAATAAGACACTGGCTTGTGCCCTGTTGCGACTACATTTAAAGATGGAAGAGCAATATTGAGTCAATATTGAGCCCCCTCCCCCCTCCCCCCAATTTGAAATACTATTGACAACCGATAATATCTATTCATTTGTCTGTACTGTAAAACATGAATTTGAAACTGAAACCAGGAAAATGCAACAAAATGGAGAGTTGTGAGGTGTATTCAAGAGTCACATGGCATGTTGAGTATGATCAAATTGTAATGTCGGCAGGTTTACTCTAACATTGAAAGAACTGCTTCTCTGACAGTTCACTGTGCCCCCTCAGGGGGGCCCGCCCCACTATTTGAGAACCACTGCCTTAAACAAACGACATTTCCAATATATTCTTATTTCATAGCTATACTTTTAGGACACCTCTTAATTAACAGTTAAAAACCGTCATACATGACCAACCGTTTGCAAATACTAATCATGGCAGTCTTTATGAGAGGCACCGTCGCCAACTACTTTTGGAATCTATAGCCTTATCATTTTGAGCCTGAAAATATGGAGAATGAGTTACACGTTTTAGAAGCTGAGCGGGCAAGAAGAGAAACTCAATTGTCGGAGCAGATGGGTGGTGGCGGTTGCAACCGAGTCACCAGCATGACTTATTGGTGTAAATGTGGATAGACTCCGGCAGAAATGCGGTGTTTCTACTGCAATGAGTGGTATACAGGTTTGCTATGGATGGAAAGGCTCCATGTATATGGCGAGGAGGACATTGCTCCAAGAGACTGCGTCACAACAACAAAGAATTGTTAGCATTAATAAACCTGGCAGGGGTACAAACTTTTTTCTACCTTCCTTTAAGCCCTCAATCAAAATGAACACAAAAAGTATGTACCCAAATTCTGTATTTTATGGTCTGCAACTAACAAAGATTCTTTCACAAGCAAGTCACACTGACAATTTAAACTATCAAATCTACATGTACACATAAGCAGCTACAGTACTTTATGTCTCCCTTTCGCACGCACATATGCTCCCACTCTGAATAAATACACAAACCCTATCCACATGCAGAAACACACAAACGCGCTCATGAAGCAGCAGAGAGGATTAATCCCCTGGCATTTCTCGCAGACCACCCTTAGAGAACCAAAGTCACCAAGGAAATCTGAAACCATTTAACCGCAAATCCTAGAAAATGCAAACTAGCTTCATGGGTTTCTTTCAACGCATTTACTCTAGGCAACATTCTGTGAACCAGCTGGCTTTTAAAGTTGAGGTGCACAGAAACATTTTTGCAGTGTTCAACCACAGCCACAGCATTATTATTATTATTATTATTATATTTAAAAGTTCATTTAAATAATAGAGGTAAATAATGATACTTACAAAATAATCATGTCAGTGATAACGATCGTGATGATTAGACACCACCTGATTTGTTTATATATTTTAGAGTGTATTCATGTGGAGCAATTTGACTATATGTAATTTCACTATGACCTAGATTCTAGGCTGGCAGCTAGTGTGTGTTTGAAGCAAAACTCCCATGCTAAAGAACGCGCTTGATGGCGGTATAGACAACAGGTAACGATGGTTATTGGAATTTCAAAGTTCCTGTACTTCGCCAATATTATCCGCGTAGCAGAAATTGTGAGTGTATATTATAAACAGCACATCAACAGTAACTTCCATCTCAAAATATTTTACAAGATGCAAATATAGTTCATAGCAGCGCACACTCAATAAAATATTGACATTTCGGTCAAGTATTTCTGCCCTATTTTTCCCCCAAATCCAGGATTAAGTCATCAATCATTTTATTCAAGAGGAATTTTATCATCACTATGCCTCAATAATGTTACAATAACAAGCTTGGAATTTCATTTCATAGAATAGAAAATCCTTGTACAGAGCTCTGCAGGTTGGGTGTCATATGCTTGTGGTTTTACCCATCAAAAACATGTTTGTTTGTTAAAGTAGAATAATCACAAGTTCCCAATACATATTATCTTGGTTTAAAAACAATGCGACAACCTGGTAAATGAATGTGCTTAGCATCATTCTTACCGCCAATGGGTGCAAGTGAATAGGATAATCAAATACAACTGCACCCACTAGTGGTCACACATCACATCACCTCACCATGTACACAAATATGCAGGCTGTGTTTGTGCACCGGGACGGGAAGTATTAAAATTGTAGGGTGTGTTATTTTTCAAAAGGCTAATCAGATCACTTATAGGACTTATTTTACAACCTCTTTACCCTTGACATTCTCTCATGTGAAGCACCAGAAGGGGGACAGCGCTCCACTCACACAATTGAGTAGATTATCCAGCAGGTCACTGTCCTTGAAAAAGACGCGTCAACAGTTGACGAAGCCTGACCAGTAATTAAAGTGGATTCCAAATAAGAAAATGCACCTAAAATGACGTAGAAACTGGAGCACAACAGGCAAAAACTGCAAAGGTATGTGTTCTGCTATCTTGGCTGACTTCCATTGAGCTGCTAGGAAAGGGGTAGTCACCGTGTTGACATACAGAGGAAGAAGTCACTGCAGCAGGCCGCCCAACACACATACGTGCAACCACCCATTCCCACCCCCAGAACTCCCATCTGTTGAAAACAATTGACACCCGGCCCTCCCTTTGCATAACACTCACATGTAAGACCACATTTTCCCCTGTTGTCTATCCTGAAAGGAAGGACCGTCCGCTCATCAGCACACACGCTGACACATGGAAAATAGTCACATTCCCACTCCATCAGATAGCTTTTTCATCTTTTTAGATTGTCAGGCAAACAGATAAAAATGCTAAAATGTATATTCTTGTAATTAAGATTATGCTATACAAAGTACAGTGAGTACAGTTTATGGCGATATTCACGAGATTAAGTTCCAATCGTTGCACCCAGTCACATGCAGTCAGAAAAGGCAGGTCATGATGACAAATTTCAAAATTTAAATAAAAATACAGTCAAGATCACATAAAATTATAAATGAATTTTCTCTATGATTCCATTATTTAATATTTTGTTAAGAATAAATCGCTGAATTGTGTTTGAATCATTTCCTGATCAAATACAGGGTAGAAAACTAAGATGAGGCTTTTCCCAATAATATAATAATATACATATATTTATTATGTAAGCAAAATGTAATATAATATAAGTGTGACATTGTTATTGTTGCTGATCCGACAATAAAATACAGATAAACGTCATATGTGGAGGAGCTCCAGTACTTGCCTCATCCTGAAAAAGTGGGGGCGTGCATGAGCTGGAAAGGTGCTTATTACTTTGGTCCAGAGCAGCAAGGATTATATAGCAAAACTCACCGAAAGCTGATCAGTAGGGATGTCCAATAAAATCAGCCGACCAATATTATCGGCCCGATATTGCCATGAAAATGTGATATCAATCAATATATTGTTTTTTTCCCTCTAATGAAATCAATATAACTAGGAGTCGATCGGCCACCGATCAGTATCGGCCAATTTCCGTGAAAACTAAGCTAAGATCAGCAAATGCTTTTTAGTGCCAATCACAAAAGCCGATTTCCGGTGGCTAGCACTACGGCAGCCCACGGCAATTATGGTGAGGGGCGCAAAAAATAATTTTATCTCTAAAAGCAGGGTGCGGCAAAATAAGTTTGGGAACCACTGACCTAACTAACATCTTTGGCAGCGTCTTCACAGAACAACTTCCACACGGCAGCCATGTTTATGTGTTATGAACTGCCAACACATGCCACGGAGTAGCATGTTAAGCACGACAATTGACAGAAGATGATGACGGCAGCCATGTGGCAAATACTTGTATATACTTGCGTGTGACAGTCAGAAGGCTAAGATAATAACCCCAAAATTTATGGAATTATTATTATTGAAAAATTATTGACGAGATGAGCAGCCTTTCACAGCAGTGAAAGACGCCGAGTGCTTTTTCAAGTAGCTGGAAGTTCCACCAATGTACTCTCACATCCAAAGACTCCATCCATCAATTTTCTATGCCGCTTATCCTCATTAGGGTCGCGGGTATGCTGGAGCCTATCCCAGCTGATTTTGGCGGGAGACGGGGTACACCCTGGACTGGTCGGCAGTCAATCGCAGGGCAGACATACAAACATTCACACTCTAATGGACAATTTAGAGTCGCCAATCAACCTAACATGCATGTTTTTGGAATGTGGGAGGAAACCGGAGTACTCGGAGGAAACCCACGCACGGGAAGAACATGCAAACTCCACACAGAGATGTCCAACGGAGATTTGACCCTGCACCTCCTGACTGTGAGGCCAACATGCTACACACTCAGCCATCGTGCGGCCCATTCAAAGACTGATCAAAGGCAAAATGCAAAGGCAACCCTGCCCTCTCCCCCCAACACACACACACACACACAATTAATTACATACTTTGTTAGTGATTACTTATGTTTTGGATCCCCTGTCAGTCAAGGGACATTGGAATTGTCCAGACTTTTCCCCTTTAAACGGCACACCTGGTCAATAGATTCATTGTAAATGAAATAAAATAGAAAAAACACATATTGGTATTGGTTGATATCGAAATCAGAAATTGACAATTGCACAATATAGACATATCAGATATCGGATATCACCCATTATCAGCCATCCATAGTGATCAGACTTTTTCAACAAAATATCCGAACTTTTGCTTGAGATGGATAGCATTCATGTACAAACACAAATCTTTTTCAGTTAATAAAAAATAATCATTTTAACTCAGAAGTATTTAATAAATCATTTTTAACCAAAGTTTACTATTTTTGACACTCTAAACCAAGATAGTAAGTGAAAAGAATAGATATGTCAGAATATGGAAAGTAATGCTTGTGCTAACCCAGTGGTTCTCCATTATTTCCTGTCATGCCCCCCCAGGATCAGAGATGTTTTCACCCAGGATTTGAAATACTATTACTATTAATATTATTTTTACTATTTGAAATATGATAATATATATTTATTTATCCTTAATGTACAGACTGAACTCAAAACTGAAACCAGCAAAATGCACCAAAATGGACAGCAGGCGTACAAGCATATTCAAGAATCAAATTGCATGTTGATTATAATACATTTGTACATGTTGGCAGGTCTGCAGTAACGCAGAAAGTAGCCCCTGCCTCTCTCAATGACTATGAAGAAATGTACATTGTATAAATACTGAATTAAATGACAGTTCAATGACAGTTTCTCCTTCTTCAAAACAGTGTAAACATAATTTTAATGCTGTTATTTTAAGGTAAAAAGGCATCATAATAGCACAATAGTGCAATAATATTTACATATTGTAAACTATTTTTTAAATCAAATACGCAGAAATGCATGTTCATCTTTCAACTTCAGCTTTTAGTACACATCAGCTGTGTCTTAAGCTGTTGCAATGCTTCCTGCGTTCATTTAGTGATTACATAGTCAGTGTGTGTATCGCATTTACAAGATTTATAGTCCTATTCAGCAAATTGACCAACAGGCATCGTGGCCAAGTTAGCTTTGAATATGCTACTCTGTGCTTATTTTATTAATATTGTGAGGACATGTCTCCATTGAGGGACAAAAGAATCCTTGGATAAATATCATGATTAAGGTAAGCCTTAACAAAAAGCATTCAAGAACAAAGAGCAAAATCTGCTATAGCAACAAATGTCAAATGATGAAGTCATAAACAAGTCAAAGGATTTTCCACCAGTAGGTGGCACTAAACAAATTGCGCATTCACTTTCAATTGGGAAATTGTCACAGAAGATATGAAATTACAGTAAATGTGAAAATAGCGTAGCAGCAGAGGAATAAATAGATGAACATGGCGTCAATTTTTTTCCAATCATTGTGTTAATGCTGATTGCAAACCATAACTTAATGACATTTTCCCCAATAATTCACATTGAATTCATTATACATCTGTTGCAACTACAAAAAGCAATACCTTATCTTGGGTTTTCCTGTGTTTCCAAAATGGGAAGATGCTGCGGAAGAATAATCTTGCCCAGCTGAAAACTGTGTTGAGACACCAGACTAGTCTGCCCATCCTTTCCAAAAAAACTCTTGTGTAATCACTGCAGCTCTTCTTTACACCTTCTCTCTCTTCCTGCTTAAGCCTGCCCTTCAAAACCAAAGGACCAGACCATAGAAGTCACAGAGTCAACCCCAGCCTGGTTGCTGATCTAATCAAATAAATGGCGCACATGCATGGCTCTGTGGTCTCAGTGCCTACGTAGGTCCCAAAAAAGTGTGCTGGAGGTCATTCCTTAATATATCCTTTCCTCATCCTCACAGCATCAATCCATCCTCTTTCCTCTTGCTGGATGATGCAGGTTTTCCATTTGCAGCATTAGGAAAAAAAAGACAGAGACGACAAAAGTGGGAGGCGGTGGGGCGTGTCGGGCAAGGTGGGAGGAACTTAAGTGATGAAAAAAGGAGGAGGGTTTTCAAGCTAATGACTCCCGTTGCTGTGCCAGAAAGCAACAGTAGCTTGGTCAAGAGTTCACTGACATTTAATTCATTATCTGAGCTCAAGTATGAGGTTTCAAACATCTCAACCCTTCGTAATTTGGTAACAAAAATATTTTATTTCTCTGAAAACACGCTATTCTTACAGTAGAAAAGATTTATCATTGATAAATGTTTTTTTTATTTTCCAAAGTCATTGTTTTTGTTTAAATTTTTTAGAATTCTTATTTGTTTAATTCAAAAATCCTTACATTTATTGATGCAATACATCATTGGTCAATTTTTCCCAGTAATTCAGAAATGAATGTAGCTTCTATAATGGGATGGTATCCTGTGCACTACAAAATCTTCAGCAAACTGTAATGCCCGGGAGTGTGATTAAGGAAGATGCAATTCCAATTGTATTATGAATGTAAGTTTGTATTATTAATGCACTGTATATTTTTATGACACCCTTATTTTCTTTACACAGTTAGGTGAAATGTAACAAACACTCTTATTTTGAAGGCCTGACGTTTGTTCTGTGTGTGTTGAGAATGTTGGTTTATGGTTAAGAAGGGCTGAGTGCAAGAATAAACATCCCTCTCGTATTTTCTCAGAACTTGCTTGTTGTAAAAACAAGACACGGCCGCACTAGCATGTTCTGCTAAACTAGTCTAACCCCTTTAGCTTCCATTCACGCTTCGTATGAGTTTCTGCCAACCTTCGATGGTGTTTTGGGGCGCCATTTCCTCATGTTTAGTTCGGTAAGGGGCGTTAGTAGGGGTTAGTGTTTGTGATGACATTCCGCCGAGCAGTCCACCGGGTAAATACTTTCTTCTTCTCACCATTTCATGCCCATTTTGTCAATTTTCGCAAGATTCCACCTTTAACAGTAAATTCCATTTTATTGGCCAATCCCTCCGTTCTGTCTGCAATTCAGTTAACGCAGAAATCAGAGAGCCTTACTAGAGCTAGCCTGACGGGCGGGCCGGACTAGGCCGTGACATCGAAATTGGAAATTGATAGTTGGACAATATCAGCATATCGGATATGGGCAAAAATGATAATATCAGACATCCCTAATCTTAAATTATCATTTGTTAGTGGTGAGTACCTACGTTTTATACTTTAAAATTCATTTAATATGTGTGATTCATATTGAAGAGAGACAAAAAAGCTGGATGGCGCCATGACAGTATACTCTGAGGGTTTAAATTATGAACAATTTCAATAGAGAGCAAAACAAGACTGACATTGTATTATTTACATGATTGTGGCATACTATTACAGTCTAACCAAGTACCAATGATTAATGTTACAAGTATCTCCTGCCCTTCCCGCTATTGATCCATTTCACCCAGTGTTCCGTTCAAATGTGAGTGCATGGCAGGAATCCATGGGGGGAGAAAATCAAAATTCATTTCATTAGCAGCGCCAAAAAAACGTAATTTTGTCTTCAGTCAGCAGATGGGAGCTTTTTCCCTCTTCTCACATAAGTTTTTTTTTTTTCTGATTTCACAAACAGCTTGTACTTTCACAGAACAAGGCATTATGATTGGACCTTGTTTTACAGCAAATGTGATGCCACTGTAGATTTTAAACACAGCATTTCAAGAAATTGCCAAGATAAGCCTATATACAGTATGTATATACCACAAAAATGTCCAAATAAATTAAGAAATCTGTTTAATTTTTTTCCAAATTACGCTTTTTCCGTTTACATTTTTTGGAATTCTGTTTGTTACCTTTTACACTTCTTTTACTAGCATAAAGTGTAAGAAGCGGATGTAGCCCGGTAAACTTTTACAATGGGATGTTAGCCATTTCTACAAAATCCTCAACAAATTGTAACGCCCNCTAATCTTAAATTATCATTTGTTAGTGGTGAGTACCTACGTTTTATACTTTAAAATTCATTTAATATGTGTGATTCATATTGAAGAGAGACAAAAAAGCTGGATGGCGCCATGACAGTATACTCTGAGGGTTTAAATTATGAACAATTTCAATAGAGAGCAAAACAAGACTGACATTGTATTATTTACATGATTGTGGCATACTATTACAGTCTAACCAAGTACCAATGATTAATGTTACAAGTATCTCCTGCCCTTCCCGCTATTGATCCATTTCACCCAGTGTTCCGTTCAAATGTGAGTGCATGGCAGGAATCCATGGGGGGAGAAAATCAAAATTCATTTCATTAGCAGCGCCAAAAAAACGTAATTTTGTCTTCAGTCAGCAGATGGGAGCTTTTTCCCTCTTCTCACATAAGTTTTTTTTTTTTCTGATTTCACAAACAGCTTGTACTTTCACAGAACAAGGCATTATGATTGGACCTTGTTTTACAGCAAATGTGATGCCACTGTAGATTTTAAACACAGCATTTCAAGAAATTGCCAAGATAAGCCTATATACAGTATGTATATACCACAAAAATGTCCAAATAAATTAAGAAATCTGTTTAATTTTTTTCCAAATTACGCTTTTTCCGTTTACATTTTTTGGAATTCTGTTTGTTACCTTTTACACTTCTTTTACTAGCATAAAGTGTAAGAAGCGGATGTAGCCCGGTAAACTTTTACAATGGGATGTTAGCCATTTCTACAAAATCCTCAACAAATTGTAACGCCCATGCTTGGGGTTAAGGAAAACGTAGTCATTTCATGTCCTTTCAGATGTAAGATATTTTTGACACCCTTCTTTTGTTTTCACAATTAGACAGGTTGTGGCACTCTTATTTTGAAGGATGGAAGAGTACTGTGTGGTTTGAGAATGTCTATTGATGGTTAAGACAAACTGGGAGTAAGGGAGCAAGGGAGCCTCTCTTATTTCATTCAGACTCACAACTCAGCAGGCATCATAAAACACTGGCTTACATTACCAAGCGGTAAAAAACAACACATCGTAAACACGCTCATAAAGCCTGTGTCACACACACACATAGCTCCACTAGCATGCTCTGCTAAACTAAGCTAACCCCGCTCCTTCACGCTCCGTAAGAGGAATTTTTCCAACAACTTTTGTTGGTGTTTTAGGTCATTGTATCGACATCTTTATTTCAGGAGGGGGGTTAGTGTTTATGATGACCCTCCACCACAATTGAGTGGTCCGCCGGGGCAAAACTTCCACACACAAACATTCTACCTCTTCACAATGACAGCATTTCATTCACATGATGTCAATGTCTGTGTTTAACAGAAAATTCAATTTTATTGGCCAATTTCATGATTTCTTTTATTATATAAAATATAGTGAAATTATATTTCATTATAAATATAGAATAAAGATATTTTCTTTTATTTATATATAAAACAAATATAAATATGTATATGTATACATATATGTACAGTATATGTATTTATTGATTAATATTATTTATTATTATTATGTATTATAGCAGTACAAATTGGAAGTGAACAGTTAAATGTGTTTTATTTATCCTTCTATTCTATTCTGTTTTCTTATTATTCTCTTCTAATCTTTCCCGTCTTGCTGTAATTGTGGTAATTGTGTTATTCTGTGATCAAGTGAGTAAGTGTATAATGACATTCTTGGAAAGCTGCTTGAACCTAAATGTATCTTGGACATTAATGAAGTATCATCTACTCATCTACAGCCATATACAGTATGTACTGTATGGCTACAAATTCTGAAGCCCTTTGTTTCAATTAATCGAGTAATCGGTTAAGCTTTAGTTTTACCGAATCAATATGACGCCAATACAAACAGATGTGGTTTTGTCCTAAACATATCACAAAAAAGGCGAACATGTACATCACTGTTTTTCTTTTTCAAAAACATGCATGTTAGGTTAATTGGCGACTCTAAGTTGTCCATATTTATGAATGTGAGTGTGAATGTTTGTATGTCTGCCCTGCGATTGACTGGCGACCAGTCCCAGGTGTACCCCGCCTCCCGCCCGAAGTCAGCTGGGATAGGCTCCAGCATACCCACGACCCCAATGAGGATAAGCGGTATAGAAAATGAATGAATGGAAAGCTGATTTGTGTGAATATCTTGTTTTGCCTAAAAGCTAACAGGTCTGCTTTCATGGATGACTATGGAAATAAACAAATATTCACTTCTGAGAGGCTAATATAAGAGGGTATTTACATTTTTCTTTCAAACAACGATCAATCATATACCAAAATAGTTGTCATGATCCCTTGATTAATGTTTGCAGCTCTATTAAACTATATTTAATAACAGCCCAGCAGAAGACGATCTAAACTTGTCTATCTATGTTAATATACAAACTTAAACATCCTAATGAACAAACAGTCATTATAATAAAGTCATGACAAATAACCAACAATTCCACGAACCATAATCACTGCCACTTCAAACTCATTTCTCATAAAAGGCTATAAATTCCATCTGTTGTTTGGCTTTGGCTACATTTCTTTCAGAACGGCTCACCAAAATATCTGACAACAAAGATGGTGTGATTGATTAAAGGAGAGGGAAAATTTGGAGTGACCGTGTGATAGAAGCAAAACCCTGACTACGCACAGCTAAAAAATGACAGCACTCACCAGCAAGAGGGACATTGTAGGTCTTCTTTTTTGGAGATCCAAAACGTTCCTGGTCACCAAAATGATGTACTCGTCTCTGAGACTTTACAGTGACTAAAAAAGCCCTATAGTCTGGCCCTTATCCTGACGTACTTCCTGACCAGCATTGTTAGCGAGAGGAGAGGAAACACAGCATGGAAAGCTTCTGTCAGGATTTTAGAACACTGACAGCAGAAATACCAGGAGATTGTGTTCTCTCTTGGTACACAGTCATTTTTTTTATTTCTTCGGCCAGCACTACTTTGGCCAAGGTCAGTGCTTAAGTAGAGAACAGGCTGTATTTTCCCTTGGTCAAACTTAGATTCTGCCACCAAGACTGTGAAGTTAACAAATAAAAAACACTATATGCATGTGATTGCATACAAATTTCACAAAAAATAGCAAATACCTTCATTTTATTGTATCTTTTTTCATCTTATCAAGTGAACAAAATAAATAATTTGTGGCTCTTTTGTCATTTTGTAGAAAGGATCACCTATAAATATCCAGTGATGAGTAGGTAGGCTTCCCTTACTGAAAATTCAGAAGATGCGGGGGCTACTTTTACATTTTTTAAACCAATCTATGTGGATACGCTTAGATGTTGATTTCTGAATAAAAAACAGCATCCATCATTCCATTTTCTATGCCACTTATCCTCTTTAGGGTCGCCGCTGCAGGAACCTATCCCAACTGACTTGGGCCGTGAGGCAGGGTACACCCTGGACTGGTCGCAGTCTATATATAAACAAAGAACCATTCACAGTCACTTTCATACAATTTAGAGTCGCCAATTAACCCAATTAACCTTTTGGAATCTGTATTGAAACCGGAATACCCGGAAAAAATCCACCAAGGTAAAAATACAAATAAAATAAATAAATAAATGTACTTTACTGACCCGAATATAAGAGCACAGCTTTTTCAGACCCCATTTATAAAAAATATATATACACTGTATAATTAATACTTAAAGCTAAAATGGCCGTTTTAAATTGGGGCCCTAAGTAGAGTTTTATTTGGAAATTAGTAGCTATTACACTAATTTGCGTTGTAACCCCTAACACAAAGCTTATATAGCTTTCAATACAGTATACTGACCTACAGTGGATTGGTTTTAGCGTCTTTAATGCACAAGATGCTAAAAGACGCTTTAAGTGCATTAATGCGGCCTTAAATCCTTCAACTTTTCTGTATGCTCTATCCAAACTCAACCATCTTGCTTTTGCTGTGGTAGAATTCCATCTTCTAGTTTATTGTAACCCTCCTGCCAGTCTGGTGGCTTCAGTTTATTTTATTTTAGTTTATTTGGCCATCATTTTTATGAGTTTTTTTCCACTGTGCTTTTGGTTACTTTCATTATTTCTGCACCATAGTTTTTTGATATTGAGTTTTTACCTTCAAATCTCCGTTGGGCATCTCTGTGTGGAGTTTGCATGTTCTCCCCGTGCGTGCGTGGGTTTTCTCCGGGTACTCCGGTTTCCTCCCACATTCCAAAAACATGCATGTTAGGTTAATTGGCCACTCTAAATTGTCCATTAGAGTATGAATGTGAGTGTGAATGTTTGTTTGTCTATATGTGCCCTGCGATTGACTGGCGACCAGTCCAGGGTGTACCCCGCCTCCCGCCCAGAGTCAGCTGGGATAGGCTCCAGCGGTATGCTGGAGACTATCACAACCCTAATGAGGATAAGCGGTATAGAAAATGGATGGATGGATGGAGTTTTTACCTTCATGGCCGCTGTCAGAGCGTAAATTGCCTGTAAATTACTTTCTGTTCACACCTTACTGCTGTCTGCATTTTTGGGATCCAGACAACCTCAAGTTGTGTCCTGAGATTCCGTTTTTTTTCTTGAAATACTGTATATATAACATTTTAGTATATATAGATGTGTTGCGCTACAAAATATCAAAGTGGTCCTTACATTTAAAGCACTTAGAGCCATGCAAATGTAACCACGTGATGTTCTTTAAAGCATCTTGTTAAACATGTCTGAAAACAAAACAATACCAATATAGTGCCTGGAATGCACAGATTTGATTGGCTGAGCAGTGTAACATGGGATGGCTCGTCTTGCATGTAATTGTCAGTGGATGTGATGATCAGATAAAACCAGCAGCATAAAGTGTAAAAAATCTGAACTGATCAAAATACAAGTGTCCCGTCAAAACTACTCATAAAAATACTTTTAATTATTACATAGAATTCTTACTTATAACTAATATTTTTTAGAGCACGGTCCATACAGTTCATAAACTTCATACAGACATCATTCCAAAAAGCCCACCATATGCTCCTTCTGTGCATCATCATGTGCTTGTTGTGTGCTTAGGTTTTAACATTGGTTACGTTCTGTTCCATTTTTATGGCTCATTTAAGTGCTAAGACATGAGGGAGGCCTCTGTTATCACTGTTGCCAACAGGAGTGTCTGAAATGTGTGTACCATGCGAGTGGCACTCCCCAACATGTGTGATAAAACCAAGGCAGAAGCGGAAATTGGAAGCCTGAGTTGCATGAGCTCAATCTTGTCATATGTGAGTGAGCCTCATGAACACGTTGCAGGATAAGAGCACCTTCTGCCCCCTGCTGGTTCAGCATCAATATAGTCCAAAAAATGAAGCAATCTATTCCTTTGTAAAAAGCCATCATGTTGTGTCTGTTAGGATAAATCTTTACAGAATTACTACATGCAGTATAATTTCTAAATTTCTATTGTTGTATCATACAATAGAGAATGTCTATAATCAAGTAGTTTCTACCACTATAGTTACTACAAAATGGATTCTGTGAGGGCATTCCAAGTGTGAATTTATGGAGTGAGAAATCAAATGTACGGCTCAACCGCACACAATTGTAACACTTTACAATAAAGTACACACAAATACAGTAGTTAATGAAGAATGAACCTACCTAACCCTAACCACTACTTATTAGTTTTTCATTAGTTCCTCAGTAACTACTCTAAATTTATTTGTCTTAGTTTTCTACCTTATTCATTAGTTCCTCATTACTTCTTAATTAGTTTCTCAGTAACTACTTTAAATTTATGTGCACTAGTCTTTAGTTCCTCATTAGTTCTTCATTAGTTCATCAGTAGCTACTGTATTTTGTGTAATTTATTGTAAAGTGAGACCCCACAAAATTTTCAAGTCAGATTATAACAGCATTAAAACCTATTTTACAGTGCAGTTTATCAAACGTTAGATATGCAAACAAACACACACTGTACATGTGTGCTTTCTGTCTTGCCATGCACTACCAGTATTTAAGCCTATAAATAAGTACCACCAAAATCCAAAACCAGACATCTGAAATCCTTCCCTCAGGCCTAATTCCAGTTGAATAAATGCCTCCATCTATTTATCCATTTTCTATTCTGCTTATCCTCACTAGGGTCGGAGGGGTATGCTGGAGCCTATCCGAGGTGACCTCAGGTGAAAGGTGGGGTACACCTTGGACTCTCTTTAATGTCATTGCACACTAAAAAAAAAAACTAAAAACTAAAACTAAAAAGTACTGGGGGGATACCCTTGTTCTACTGGAGGACTTCAATGTTGGCAGTGACAGTGAGACCTGGAAAGGCGTGATTGTGAGAAACGGCCACCCTGATCTGAACCAGAGCGGTGTTTTGTTATTGGACTTTTATGCTTGTCACAGATAAGGATGTACACTTGGCACCAATACACCTTGAGCCGCAGTTTGATAATTGGCTTCGTGGCAATGTTGTCAGACTTGCAGCCACATGTTTTGGACACTCGGGGGAAGAGATGGGCAGGGCTGTCAACCAGTCACCACCAGTTGGTAATTTGGCTCCAGACAATGTCTTTGTGTCTGAGACCACCAAGCACCGTAGCTGACAGTCCCCTGGGACGACCGCCTGGAAGAAGCCTTTGGAAAAAGCTTTCCACGTACACAGGACTGGTCTGCGACTGTCAACATGCAGGATGGATTGAATAGTGCCAAGTAGAGGTGGGATGCAGAGGTTTTGTCTTTGAATGTTTAGGCATCAGGAGAGAGAGAAGAGAGCCAAAAGCAGCAAGGAGGGCCTCGAGGTGGAGCTCAATAAAGAAGATCCACAAGTGAGCCTCTTAGACAGCTGGTCACAAGGCAGGATCTGATCAGGCTTGGCTGGGTCACCTGAATGAAGGTGTATGATTTTGAAAGACCCATTGAATCTAGAAAAATCACTGAAGGCATCTGCAGATGTATTTTTGCGCTAATTGGACAAAGTTGTGGGGTAGCGTCTAATTTGTAATTAGCAATTAACAATTGCAAAATCTTTGGGTGTCTGAAATGTCATCACAGGTCCCACAGAAAGCGCAAGTACATGTCCCTACTATCACAAAGAGTCTAAACAACTTTGATTTTCAGGGGAGGTGTGCAGGAAGAAAACCCTACTGTTGAAAAAACCATTAAGGCAAGGCTAATGTTGGCCACAGAACATCCAAAGACCAGGACTTCTGCAACAATGTGCTTTGGACAGATGACAATGGCAGACAATGACCCAAAACATTACTGCAATTCTTTTTTGTTTGTTTTTTTTGCCACATTTCGATGCCGGACCTGACCTGAAAAGGGACGGGTGGGGTGAAGGATATAAGAAAGGGTGCAGAAGAACCTCACAAACATATTTCAACCATATTATAAACAACCATGATAATCACAATTTCAGCAACAACCAGAACAGTCACAGAGCAAAATGAGCAAAAATACAGGGGAAAGAAAAAATAATCATAATAATAGTAATGATAATACTAAACCAAACCAAAAAAAGCACAAAAAAGATCATGCAAGTCCAAGTTGAGAAGTCAGGCAAAAGTGTGAACCACCCTGCCCATGTAACAGGTTGTCAGTTCATATCTTGGGTATATATAGATCGTTTCACTGTATTTAATAACATAATAATACTTCCAAATAATCAGATAGTATATCATGCAAAGCGTAAGCCACCGACTCTGTGTGGATGTGTGTGTCTGCACCCTGCCTGGCAGTTTATGGCACAACAGGGTTGCATTTCTTGTCGACGCCAACTGTTGCCCATGGTAATGGCATCACTCCATTAGTCGGACATTCTGCATTTTTGTTTGGATTGACTGGCAACAAGACTGTGTGTCCAACGCAGGGCTTCGCGTTTCTCCAAACCGTTATTGGCTGTAGTGAGCTTTAGTGTGTTTTAATAGAATTAACCAACCTTGTTGCAAGCACTCAGCATGAAAGCTTTTCATACAGTATGTGTTTACATTGAAGTCATTCTCCACTTTAGAAGAAAAGAGCTTCCCCTTTGCCAACATGGTCGCATTTTATCTTTATCTTTTAAAAGCACAAGACAAATTAGTTACAACTTATCAACTTGTTTTGCACTGCCTGCGGACCAGTACAGGCCACGATCCAGTGTTTAGCTACTCGTGGTTTGAAGCAACTGTTTGAAAGCCACTCCTGGGTCCTTAAAGTTGCTGTGTTAGTAACAAAACAATGCTGCTATTGCACCTACTGTTCAGTCAAACGTCACTTTTACTCAGCTGCATTTTGCTGCGGTTGGACAGGCTGTTCTTATAGGAAAAGAAATTGCTGAATTATAAAATCTTTTAATAACAACTTGCGAATTCACCATCATCTGCAAAATATGCCACTCTTTTGGCCACAGTCGTGAAAGACTGTGTTGATTTTTTTGCTTTTTTCTGCTTGTCTCCCACTGGTCAAAAATATCTATGACTTACCCAAAAAACAGCAGCTTATAATTGCACGAGCGCACTTTGCCTATTTTCAGAATAATGCACTGGACAAGGCCCACAGTTGTTCTCAATGCAAATTAGCAGTAACTACTAACATTTAAAATGGTATTATGGGATATATGTCACACTCTCCTGTGACACAGGTCAGGTTTTTATTAGTTCTGTCATCCTTATTCGTGTTTGGGTTTGTGCTGACTCCACCTTTGTTGATCTTTCCAGATGCTGACTCCTCCTGAGCTGGGCGGAGCGATTCCACTCCTGCAGCTGACCCTCATTAGTGATTCCCCTTATAGTCACCTCAGTTGCAGCCAGCCAGTGCTGGATTATTGCCAATGTTGCCCGTCAGTTCACGTGCTCTCAGATGCCTTGTACCACTCACCTTTTTGTCCAGGTCAGCTGCAGCTTGCCAACCCCACTCAACCTTTCCAGCTATTCAACACTCTAGTAGCCCGTCCAGCTCAGGTGGTAGTATCTTCCCGCCTTGTTTGCCGAGCCAGCACTATGTTGCCTCGCGGTGCCCCTTTTTGTTAGCACCGTCACCTTTAGTTCTTGTTTGGTATCCCTTGTGCACTCTTTTTTGTGGATTAAATTTACTTGGCTCTCAACTTCTTCCTGTGTCTGCATCTTGGGACCACACCTCGTCAAACGGGCCATGACAGAATAATCCAGCCACATTATGGATCCCGCAGAACAGGAACAGCTTCAGTTTGCCCTCAAGGCTCAGGGCCAGATGCTTAGCCGTCATGAGCAGACCTTGGAGCACCTTTCGACCTTGGTTCGGGACATGCATGCACACATGATGACAAATCCCTCTGTTACTGCTGCACCAGAGGCTTCAGGCCCCCCCCACCCTTTCAGCTGTCAGCCACCTTCCGCAGGAGCCTAACCTACTGCACCCCACCAGGTATGAGGGGGACTTTGTGGGTTGTCGACTTTTTCGCCCGTGATGAGACCAGCACCCTCGAGGAGTTAATCTCCCTCTCCATCCGGCTGGATAACCGCATGCGGGAGCGTGCGCGACAGCGGGGAGCGGTGTCTCTATTCCCGTCCAATCTGCCAGCGCCATGCCGCCAGGATTTGCTTTTGCTCTCGCCGTCTCCAGTCCTTCACTCGTCTGGGTCCTCGTCGGAGATCGCCGGGGAGGTGGTTCCTATGCAGCTGGGAGCTAACCGCCTGTCAACCACGAAGAGGAGGCGCCGCATCCTTCTCCGGTTGTGCTTGTACTGCGGCGCAACGGGCCACGCCATCTCTCGCTGCCCCAATCTTCAGCGGACTCAGCAATCCTCACCGGCCAAGAGCACGGCTTCAGAGGGACAGACGTCACCTCCTCGCCCTGTCTTCCCATCTTCCGTGGGTCGTCTCCAAGTTGAGGGTACGTTATCCTGGGGAGGAGGGGGGTTCCATCCCATTTGTACTCTTGTGGACTCTGGCGCTGACGAAAGTTTTATTGATAGGGGGCTAGTAGAGCTACTCAAGACTCCTATTGTGACGGTGGACAAGTGTAAAAATGTTTAATCACTCGACGGACGCCTCCTAGCGAACGTGACGCACCAGACACACACCCTTTCGCTCTTACTTTCCGGTAACCACCACGAGTCCATCTCTTTTTATGTTATATCTTCACGTTCCGCTCCGGTTATATTAGCCCTACCCTGGCTTCAACTCCACAGCCCACTTATTGACTGGTCTAGACTTACAATCACAAACTGGAGCACACATTGTCACTCCCACTGTTTACGCTCGGCTGCACCTCCTGCTACCCTTCGCCATTCTGCCTCACTTGCTCCTCCTGATCTCTCTCTGGTTCCTAAAGAATATCACTCCCTTAGTAAAGTATTCTATAAAGATCAGGCAATGACACTCCCCCCCACCGCCCGTATGATTGTGCTATTGATCTGCTACAGGGTGCGCCGCTCCCCTCCTCGCGGCTTTACAACATTTCGCAACCTGAACAGAGGGCTCTAGAGGAATATATTTCCCCCTCCTTGGCTGCGGGGCACATTCGGCCTTCTTCTTCTCCTCTGGCGGCGGGGGTTTTTTTTGTGAAGAAGGATGGGACCCTGCGTCCGTGTATAGACTTTCGTGCACTTAATAAGATCACCACCCGTAATAAATACCCCCTTCCTCACCTCAATGCGGCGTTTACCTCACTTCATGATGCAGTTATTTTCACTAAATTGGACTTTCGCAGCGCTTACCACCTCATTAGAATTAGAGAGGGGGACGAGTGGAAGACAGCTTTTAGCACTCCTTTAGGCCATTTTGAGTATTGCGTCGTGCCATTTGGCCTCACCAATGCGCCAGCTGTCTTTCAGTGCCTTATCAATGACGTCCTTCGTGACATGTTATGTCGGTTTGTCTTTTTTTACCTTGATGATATTCTTATTTTTTCGTCCTCCTTGCAGCTACATCATCAACATGTCACACTCGTTCTTCAACGATTATTAGAGAACCGACTGTTTGTTAAAGCTCGTAAATGTTGCTCTTACGTGGTTTCGGTACCATTTTTAAGCTTTATTGTGGAGAAGGGGCAGATCAGACCCGACCCTGCCAAGGTCCAGGCAGTGGTCGAATGGCCTACTCCTACATCCAGGAAGCTTTTGCAGAGGTTCCTAGGGTTTTCTAACTTCTACCGGCGCTTTATTTGAAATTTTAGTAGAGTTGCCGAACCTCTGAACAGGCTTACATCCTCTAAGGTTCTTTTCTCATGGACTCCGGAGGCTGATCTGGCCTTCTGGTGTCTTAAGCATGCTTTTTCTTCCGCTCCAGTCCTCATCCACCCTAATCTTTCTCTGCCTTTTTTTGTCGAGGTTGACTCATCCGACACAGGAGTTGGGGCCGTGCTCTCCCAGAACTCCGAGGCCGACCAGAAGCTGCACCCCTGCGCATTTTTCTCCAAGGGGTCTGGCGCCCACTGAGCATAACTATGATGTCGGCAATAGGGAGTTGTTGGCGGTGGTCCTCGCCCTTCAGGAGTGGAGGCACTGGTTGGAGGGGGCGTCCCACCCCTTCATCATCTACACAGACCACAGAAACCTTTCATACATTCGCTCTGCCCAGCAACCTGAATCATCGCCAGGCACGGTGGGCCCTGTTCCTGACCAGGTTTGACTTCACTATCTCGTATCGTCCTGGTTCTCGCAATGGGAAGCCAGATGCACTGTCCCGTATGTTTGCTCCACCTGTGGAGGACCCCTGTCCCGAGACCATCATTCCTCAGTCCCGGATCCTCGGGGTCATGCAGTGGGAGGGGGAGAAACGCGTAGTGGAGGTCGGGAGGGGCACTCCCCCGCCGACCGGTTGTCCCGCGGGGCGGCTATTTGTTCTTGGCACTTTGCTCTGAGGTGTTGTCATGGGCTCATGGCTCCAAACTTGCTTGCCATCCCGGAGCCAGGCGGACCGCCTTTCTGCTCTCTCAACGTTTTTGGTGGCCGACACTCCACGCGGACTCCACGAGTTTTGTGGCAGCTTGTTCCGTTTGTGCCAGAAGCAAGTCCTCCCACCAGGCTCCGGCTGGTTTTCTAAAGCCCCTCCCTATACCGCCGCGTCCTTGGTCACACATATCTTTGGACTTTGTTACTGGACTTCCCGCCTCAAGAGGCTTTACAGTCATTCTCGCCGTTGTGGACAGGTTCTCTAAATTTGCCCCCTTCATTCCACTTTGTAAGCTCCCTTCAGCTCTTCTGACTGCCAAGCTCCTGGTCCAGCATGTGCCCCGCCCTAATGGCATCCCCACAAATGTGGTATCTGATAGGGGTCCGCAGTTTGCATCTTCTACCTGGAGGGAGTTCTGCAAAGCTCTGGGGGCCAGTGCCAGCCTTTCTTCGGGGTACCACCCTCAGTCTAATGGGCAGACTGAACGGGTCAACCAGGACCTGGAGGCTGCCCTTCGATGTGTGTGCCATCAAGATCCCACTTCCTGGTCCCTTTTCCTTCCATGTGTGGAATATGCGCACAACACTCTGGTGTGTTCCTCCACAGGCATGTCCCCCTTTCAGGCAGTCTACGAATTCCAGCCCCCACTTTTCTCATCCCAGGAGTTAGGATGCACCGTTCCATCGGTGGCCGCCCACCTCCGCCGCGTCCACAGGGTTTGGCGGAACACCCGGGCTGCTCTGGTTCGCACAGCATATCGCAATCGGAAATTGGCCAATCGCCATTGGACGGCAGCTCCGAACTATAAACCAGGCTAAAGGGTGTGGTTGTCATCCCGGGACCTTCCACTAGCAGTGGGATGCAAGAAGCTGGCGCCCAGATTTGTGGGTCCTTATGAAGTGGAACGGATGGTGAACCCTGTGTCAGCCCGCCTAAAGATTCGTTTCTCCCTTAAGTCCTACCCGGTGTACCACGTGACGCGTCTCAAGCCTGTCACCTCCTGCGGGCTCAATCCTCCTCCAGTGCCTCCTCCTCCTCTACGGCTGATTGAGGGTCACCCCGCGTTCACCGCCAAGGCAATCCTGGACGCTAGGAGGCGGGGCAGGGGTGTTCAGTACCTCATTGACTGGGAGTGTTACGGTCCCGAGGATCGCTCATGGGTCCCTCGGTCACACTTCCTTGACCCTTCGCTCCTTTCTGAGTTTTATCGTGAGTTTCCTGATAAACCGGATCGTTCGCCAGGTGGCGTCCGTTGATTGGTGGGGAGGGGGGGTACTGTCACACTCTCCTGTGACACAGGTCAGGTTTTTATTATTTCTGTCATCCTTATTCGTGTTTGGGTTTGTGCTGACTCCACCTTTGTTGATCTTTCCAGATGCTGACTCCTCTTGAGCTGGGCGGAGCAATTCCACTCCCGCAGCTGACCCTCATTAGTGATTCCCCTTATAGTCACCTCAGTTGCAGCCAGCCAGTGCTGGATTATTGCCAATGTTCCCCGTCAGTTCACGTGCTCTCGTATGCCTAGTACCACTCACCTTTTTGTCCTGGTCAGCTGCAGCTTGCCAACCCTACTTAACCTTTCCAGCTATTCAACACTCCAGTAGCCCGTCCAGCTCAGGTGGTAGTATCTTCCCGCCTTGTTTGCCGAGCCAGCACTATGTTGCCTCGCGGTGCCTCTTTTTGTTAGCACCGTCATCTTTAGTTCTTGTTTGGTATCCCTTGTGCACTCTTTTTTGTGGATTAAATTGGCTCTCAACTTCTTCCTGTGTCTGCATCTTGGGACCACACCTCGTCAAACGGGCCGTGACAATATAGACTATTTAGGTAATGCAATATGTTATTACTCCTGCCTGGGAAAGACCATCTGGAACAAAATAAAGTGTATTTTGAAGGATTTTCTGTCTGATACCCTAATACTGCAGCAATTTAACCAAAATTGCATTTAATCTTGGGCAAAACTGGCATGACACTAGAGCATTATTTATAAAGCAGTTGTTGGAATCTACATTCATTTTCAGTCTAGAAATTGACACTGGTCAACAGATCATAGTAACAGCAAGTGATCTAGAGGCACCATGGCAGTGAGATAATTGTTATTCTTCTTAGTAGTCAGTATGCCATCATGCAAGCAAGCAATACCAGTGTCTATGTTTTTGTTTGTTTTACATTTGATTCACCTTAGAACAGCAATACAATACAATTATTTTTAATACTCATTCATTCATTAATTTTTTATACCGCTTATTCTCATTAGGGTCGCGGGTTATTTTTAATACTTTTTTTTTCATTTATGTCCAAATTTTATATTATTATATTATATTATTTTATTTTTATTTTATTATATATTTTGGCAGTCGCACGGTGGTCGAGTGGGTAGCACATTGGCCTCACAATCCGGAGGTTCAGGGTTCGAATCTCCGTTGGCCATCTCTGTGTGGAGTTTGCATGTTCTCCCCGTGCGTGTGTGGGTTTTCTCCGGGTACTCCGGTTTTCTCCCACATTCCAAAAACATGCATGTTAGGTTAATTGGTCACTCTAAATTGTCCATTAGGTATGAATGTGAGTGTGAATGTTTGTTTGTCTATACAGTATGTGCCCTGAGATTGACTGGCAACCAGTCCAGGGTGTACCCCGCCTCTCGGCCAAAGCCAGCTGGGATAGGCTCCAGCAGACCCGCAACCCTAATGAGGATAAGCGGCATAGAAAATGGATGGATGAAAATGACATTCTATTTTCATATATTTATTATTATATTTTTATTATGTACAGCGTGTGGCTTGAGCGACTATAATAAATTGACCTTTAACTCTTTAGTAGGATTCGTACCGTATTTTCTGCAATATAAGTCGTATTTTTTCCATAGTTTGGATGGTCCTGCGACTTATAAATGCTACTGTATATAATACTACTGTATATCCTACTGTATGCTGCTCCTGCCATTCAGTGATGTGGAATGAGATTAGGAGCTCCTCACTGGTAACTTGCTTGTTGGACTTGCTGGCTTATTAAGTTAAATTAGCTTATTCAACCTCACAGGTACAGTATGTTCTTTATGCCATATTGTGTAGCTGAATAACTGTTCATGTTAACATACCAGACACATATTCAGCCTGTTGTTTTGCGTGTTACTGTGTGACTTCTCTTACCAAATTGAATGTCTGTTTTTGATCTTGAATTCTGGAATTGGAATAAAATAAGAATCTTACAGTCCAGTCTTACATATGTTTTTTCCTCTTCATGACACATATTTTGGCTAATGAGACAGAGCGACTTATAGTCTGAAAAAAGTATGGTAATTGAATACCTCTTCTATATTCTTTTATATTACATCATTGCAATAACCAATACAAGACTACATTGGTTTTAACTATTAATTCATTTCCAAAAGGCTTGATGAAAATAAAAACGTATACCTAAAAATATTATTCCATTCCATTTTATTTCGCTTATCCGGGTCCGGGTCGCAGGGGCAGCAGTCTCAGTAGGGAAGTCCAGACTTCCCGGTCTCCGGGAACCTCTTCCAGCTCCACCGGGAGGACACCAAGGCGTTCCCAGGCCAGCTGTGAGACATAGTCCCTCCAGCGTGTCTTAGGTCTTCCCCGGGGCCTTCTCCGGGTTGGGCATGCACGAAACACCTCACCAGGGAAACCCGGGAGGCATCCGGACTAAATGCCCGAGAAAACTAAACTGGCTCCTCTCGATGTGAAGGAGCAACGGCTCTACTCTGAGCTCCTCCCGGATGGCCGAGCTCCTCACCCTATCTCTTAGGGTGAGTCCAGCCACCCTACGGAGGAAACTTATTCCCGCCACTTGTATCCGCAATCTCGTTCTTTCGGTCATGACCCATAACTCATGACCATAGGTGAGGGTGGAACGTAGATCGATCTGTAAACAGAGAGCTTTGACTTCCGACGCTGAGACTGCTGAGTCTCATCCCAGAAGCTTCACACTCAGCTGCAAACTGCTCTAGTAAACGCTGAAGGTTACAGCCTGACAAGGCCATACGGACCACATCGTCTGCAAATAGCAGAGACGAGATCCTAAGGTCACCAACCTGGACTCCCTCAACGCCTTGACTGCGCCTAGAAATTCTGTCCATGAAGAATATGAACAGAATCGGTGACAAAGGGCAGCCTTGGCGTAGGCCAACATTCACCGAAAACAAGTTCGACTTACTGCTGGCAATGCAAAACAGACTCCTGCTTCGATTGTACAAGGACCGAATGGCACGTAGTAGCGGACCACCAATCTCGTACTCCCGGAGCACCCCCACAGGATCCCACGAGGGACACGGTCGAATGCCTTTTCCTAGTCTACAAAGCATATGTAGACCGGTTGGGCAAACTCCCACAAACCCTCCAGTACCCTTGCAAGGGTGTAGAGCTGGTCCAGTGTTCCGCGACCTGGACGAAAACCACATTGCAACTACTGTAACCGAGGTTCAACTAACGGTCGTACCCTTCTCCCCAGCACCCTGGAATGGACTTTCCCAGGGAGGCTGAGGAGTGTGATTCCCCTATAGTTGGAACACACCCTCCGGTCACCCCTTTTAAAAATGGGGACCACCACCCCGGTCTGGCAGTCCAGAGGTACTGTTCCCGACTTCTATGCAATGTTGAAGAGGCGTGTCAGCCAAGACAGTCCTCCAACATCCAGACCCTTGAGAAATTGAGGGACGAAACTCGTCCACCCCCGGAGCCTTGCCACTGGGGAGTGTTTTAACTGCCCCAAATACCTCAGCCACAGTGATAGAACTGTCCACGTATGTGTCCTCAGAATCTGGTTCCTCTACGGAAGGTAAAGTATGTCAGTGGGGTTGAGAAGGGCCTCAAAGTATTCCGTCCACCAACCAACTATATTCTCAGTCGAGATCAGCAAGCCCCCGTCCGCATGTAAACAGTGTGAACTGGGGACCGCTTCCCCTTTCTGAGGTGTCGGACGGTTTGCCAGAACTTCTTCGAGGCTGACCGGAAGTCGTGCTCCATAGCCTCACCAAACTCCTCCCACACCCGGGTTTTTGCCTCGACCACCACCGAAGCCGCATGCTGCTTGGCCTGCCGGTACCTGTCAGCGGCTTCAGGAGTCCCGCCATGCTTGATTGCTTCTTCAGCTTGACAGCAGCCCCAACCCCCGGTGTCCACCATCGGGTTCGGGGCTTTCCGCCACAACTGACACCAACCACCTTGCGCCCGCAACTACTACTGGCTGCCTCAGCAATAGAGGCACAGAATAGGGCTCATTTGGACTCAATATCCCCGTCCTCCCTCAATATGCAGCCGAAGCTCTGCCGGAGATGAGAGTTGAAGACTCGACGAACGGGAGACTCTGCCAGACGTACCCAGCACACCCTCACTATGCGTTTGGGTCTACCAGGTCTGTCTGGCCTCCTTCCTCTCCATCTAATCCAACTGACCACCAGGTGGTGGTCAATGGACAGCTCAGCTCTCTCTCCACCCGTGTGTCCAGAACATGCGGACGCAGGTCTAATGATACGACCACAAAGTCGATCATAGACCTGCGACCTAAGGTGTCATGGTGCCAAGTGCACCTATGGACATCCTTATGTTCGAACATGGTGTTTGAAATGGACAAACTGTGATTCGCACAGAAGTTCAGCAACAACACACCACATGGGTTCAGATCAGGGAGGCCGTTCCTTCCAACCACGCCGCTCCAAGTCACACTCTCATTGCCCACATGGGCGTTGAAGTCTCCCAGTAGAACTATGGAGTCACCAGCTGGGGTGCTCTCCAGAACCCCTCTGATAAACTCCAAGAAGGCTGGGTACTCTGGACTGCCGTTCGGCGCGTACGCAAAAATCACAGTCAGGACCCGTTCCACAGCCCGAAGGCGTAGGGAAATAACTTTCTCGTTCACCGGGGATGACTCCAGCACAGAGGCACCAAGCCTGGGGGCTATTAATAAGCCCACCCCAGCTCGCCGCCTTTCCCCTGCACCAACTCCAGAGTAGAACAAGGTTCAGCCTGTCCCAAGGAATTTGGTTCCAGAGCCTAAACTGTGGGTACACGTGAGTCCGACTACATCTAGTCGGAATTTCTACGCCTCTTCCACAAGCTCGGGCTCTTTCCCCACCAGAGAAGTGACATTCCATGTCCCAAGAACCAGATTTGGCCACCGAAGACCAGGTCACCCGGACACCGACACTGTAAATATAGTTATGAATAGCATGTCTATAAATTCAAGTAGACACAAAACTGCAGTTAATTTGCACAAAATAATAAGATTGGCTTTTGCTACTGCAGGTAAGTTTCAACAAAGTTGAAATTAGTGATGGCTCCATTCCATGTTTTCAAAGACACTCTCTAATTGATGCACTGTGTCTCATCGCTAATGTTTGTTTACGTCGACCCTTTTCCTACTTTGTCATACCTGCTTCAAAACAGACTGCTACTCAGTCAACAAATTCCAGTCATCTGAGATTACACATTGTTCATTGTCTCGCCTATTTGGCTATAATTTCAGCTTTTGTGTACGCACAGCCTTTGGAAAACTGTTATTAACTCTGTATCTGTGGATATGATGTAAATGTATGGCATGCCAGTGATGCTTTTGAAGGATTTGAGGCGCGTGCAACACATGTCCAGTATCAAGACCAAGGGTGTGATTTAATTAAACATTCCTCGACCCGGTGCAGAGGGCAGGACACGTCCACTGTGTTAACAGGGATCAGGACAGGAACGTGGGGCATGTGCAACTTTTTTATTGAAGGCTATAAGGTTTCACTGCTTTTCTACTCAAAATAAAAAATAGCATTTCTGGAGAATGAACTGCACACATAATATGTGTTTTAGTATTACATTTTAATTTCCATTGATAATCTTGTACAAAGTTACTCATCCTCATGAGTAACTGTAAGAATGAAATATAACATTAAGTGAAATAATCTCTTAAAAGTCCACTGTGAAGCCACATTCCATTGTAAATACCATTGAAAGCGTGCAAACCTATCCTTTCAAATCACAGTCAGGGCCATCTTGCCACAATGATCTGCCTCAGCTTGTTACAAGCACTGGTGCAAAACAAGGAGAGAGAAAAAAAATCAGGGGTCTTTCTTCCTGTCTGTATTCAGAGTAAATGCAGCATGTCAAAGGGGGATTTATTACAAGTCAAAAGAAAAACATTCCCCCAATGATGAAAACATGATTGGGCGACCTGGGCAGGCCGGCCTAACATCTGATCCACTGTCACAGTAATTACCCTTTGAGCCCTGTGGCACACAAATATCCACAAAAGACACGTTTTGTGCAAAAAGAATGCAACCTAGGAGAGCCAAGTTCCCTGTCCATCACTCGGAAGCTTGTGAATGGCTACCAAGGCCTCCCATAGTGAGACTTTGTGGGATCTTAAATGTCCCTCTGTCTTATATTTGTAAGTATTAGGGAACAAAATATCCAACCCCCTACATACACATTGGGAAATATCAAAAAAACTGCAACATAAAAGCCACATTCATAACACACAAAGCCACACTATGTGGGCATTATAGTTTTCAACTGACTGTATTATGTTACACTAATATCACCCGGGCTAAAGCAGAAGTGGAAGTGAGGGTTCAGCTCCCGACCGTGATTCCTATGAAAAATCCAGAGGCCTTATACCTTAATCTATCATTGTGACTGTCATTCTATCCACTGGACATTTCCATGTGAATTAACGCTTTAAGAAGCTCACTAAGCAACTTTTGTACCACAGTAGCTTCTTGGTCCAGGCAGCAGTATGCATCACTGGATCAGTTAGGACATTTACATGCACGCATTAATCGGATTACCACTATAGTTTATCCTCTCCATGTTTTCACACTTTTTTGTGAAGTCCCAGATTACATGGCTGCAATTCAATTATTGTGCCGCCATAACACTAGCGGCAATCGTGGTCATTACAGGTTGTTTAGCTGTATGGGTTACTCAATAAGCAAGATTTTTTTCAATTCCTGTGAACGGATGTCCACTGCCAGATCTCAGCATTGCTGTCCGTGTTTTTTACTATTTTGGCACTTTTTTGATCACATATGTCAACCATAATTATAGCTATATTTCAGACACCCTTGGCTTTAATGCTGTTAAGAAACTATTCATCTAGCCACGCATCTTCTTCTGCTTATCTGGAGTCGGGTCGCAGGGGCAGCAAACTAAGTTGAGAAGTCCAAACTTTCTTCTCCCTGGCTACATCGTTCAGCTCTTCCCGGGGGATCTCAAGGCATTGCCTCGAGCCATCTCAACTGGCTCTTCCCAAGGTGGAGTTCCAGCGGTTCTACTCCGAGTTCCTTATGGATTAACAGAGAGCCAGGCTGCCCAGTCCCCAAACAGCGGAAACTCATTTTGGCCGCTTGTACTCACAATCATGTTCCTTTGGTCATTATTACCCAAAACTCATGACTATTGGTAATATGAACACGGACAGAATGGTAAATTGAGAATTTTGCCTTTCGGCTTAGCTCCCTCTTCATCACAACAGACCGATGCATAGTCCTCATTACTGTAGACATCACACAAATCTGCCTGTTGATTTTGCCATTTTCTTGGCGAAATTCAGTCACTAATAGCTGAATTTCAAACCGTATTTCCTAACTCGATGATCAGCAGCAGGGAAAAGGCTTTCTCTTACTCAGCTCAGTAAACAAATAAGGCAAAAATATTTACAGTTCTGTATATTTGATACATTGTACTATTGTATTAATGCTTGGGGGAAAATTCAGGGTGGAGCCCCCACAAGTCACATTCCTTGTGAACAAGAGCATCAGAAGGTAAAATGTCAGGAGCTCACTTTGCTCAGGCGTCACAAGCCTCTCCCAGGTCATGCACACATTTGGGCATAAAGAACATACAGAGAGGGTCTTGTTCTGTGGCTTGTGTGTGAGTCAGTGCCGGCAGGTAGGAGTGAAATGATAGGCCCCCTCAGAGACACAGCAAAGAGGACGCACTGTTTCCACACAGCTAGTCACTGGAATGCATTATGGGACACTCTTATTTCACCACATTCTTTAATGAAAAAAAGAGTTTGACCTTCAAACTGTCACTCGAGTGAAGAATTAGGTAAGATTGCCGTAATTGTTGTCATAGTCCTTGAAGCAGCTGGTGCATGTGAGACTGACATGGTATGCAAATTCAGGAAAAAATGTCTACAGTAATCTCTCATTTTTTGCGGTTAATTGGTTCCAGGCCCGACCGTGATCAGTGAATTTCCATGAAGTAGGATTCCATATTTAGTAATCAAATATGTTCATACTTAAGAGCATAGAAGACCTGTTTACATTATTCTAGCCCTCTACACATGAAATAACATCCCTATAGTCACCTTTGCACTTATTTTACCCAATATAGTAGACATAATAAAGTAAATAAGTTACTAAGACATAAATAAAGACTCATGCTTGTGTGTGTAGCAGTAAATGTGTTTTCTAGGGAAGGTGATTGGTGGGCGGACAGGAAGTCAAGTATGGGGTTCAGAGTTTAGTTTTAGCTTGGGGTGACTGCAACAGTCGGTGTTTTTATTAGGAATTTTTTTATCAGGGATTATTGTGCCTGGTGTAAGATTCTTCAAACCTGCAATAAAAGCCTGTTGGCTCTGTGTGTCTCACTGAAGTGACCAGTGTAACTTACTCTGTATCGTTCAGTGTCTCTGAATGTTTTCTGTGTGTCTTATATTTGTCTTTCAGTTCATATAGCCATTTATATGCTTCAAAATGCTTTATTTAGGCTAAAAAGTAGTTATTTTGCTTAAATATGTATATTTTTACAAAAATGCTGTGTATTCAACAATGAAACAGCATAATTTATTAATGAATGTATTATTCAAATGTCACGATTGAGTGTAACTGCAATATTCAAACCACAAAGTGGCAAGGAACAACTGTATACAAATAACGTAAAGAAATAAAAACTACCATTTTCTTCATTGTTCTTACAAGGGATGTCCCGATCCGATCTTCAGGATTGGGATCGGCTGTCGATCCACTGTATTTTGAATATCGCAAAAGATTGGCTTCTGCCAAAAAATCTGGGCCACACTCCAACATGGTAGGTGCGCCTCAAAGCTGGTTGCCAATCAACTCCTGCCATCCGGATGAAGAAGAAACACCACCATGCAGACATGTTCACGGTGTACCTTGGTGAAGTTAGTTTCATGTTGAATATTCGGCTCCATGGTTACAGCGGTAGAATCCCCTCACTGTGCCCGGACTCCTCTGTCATGGTGCCTGGAGCTCACACTAGAAGTGTGAGGTACTACGTACCGTCTAAGGGCCGTTAATAAATTAATATTGCGTTTAAGAGAAATTGACCAAAAAAATGTCATATATTCTAAATCACACCACAAATTGATCTATACCCAGGTCAAATGATTAGTCCTACCCTAAAAGCATTGTAATGGCGGCTGAATAATTTGATGTCAGGATAGCTGTAATTCAGTTTAGGACATTTATTCAGGCCATTTATTTGCATGTCAACACAGAGCAACGACACTTCCTAATTTTCTTCCTAATTTTCTGTCTCCAAAAGCTTGCTCTGATCAGCATGCTGAACACCACTACACTCTATAGCCCACACACCAAACAACAGCTCGGAACAACACGATATACTCACGGCTACAATATTTTGCACGCCCATTTTTTCCAGTTTTATCTTTCATTGGAAGGACTTTTATTTTCTTTAGGGACTAACCGATAGAGGTTTGCTACAGAAGCCAAACAATATTGTTGGTCATGCTGTGTAATAAAAAAGGACATTCAGAAAACTTTGGTTGTATTATTTTTAATGCTTGGAAGATCTATTTTAAGTGTATTATTTATTTGTCTATTTATTTTTAGTTTATTATTCAAAAATAATTGCCACCGGATCAGATCGCCAAGACTATTAAAAAAATCAGATCGGATCGGAAGCCAAAAAATGTGGATCAGGACATCCCTAGTTCTTACGTACAGTATATGAGAAGGTTTGTCACAAGAGTCTAGGGATGACCAAATCATTGATTAGTCAATTAGACTGACGGGTCTTTAAGAATATGATAAATTTTATGAAATTGATTGTTGATGAATCTTGTCTTGAAACATTATTGAATATTGTTTATTTACTAGTATGAACTTATTATTAGTAATCAAACAATCAAAAGGAGCCCATTCAAGAACCCCTCTGGTAAATCTGGTTTGTTTATTTTGCTTATGTGTGAAGGCTTTGCTTTCCGGCAGATTGATATCACTCAAGCTAGGCTCACAGGTCATATAGGTCACATAATAGCACAAACATCACACATGCACAAGCATTTACCAACAGATGCAATCCCCCTCTGCACCTGAGAACACCTGACACAAACATCAGCAACAAGAGGTATGCACCATAAACACGAGGCTTAGCACCCCTTTTGGGAATGTAAATAAACACCATGTAGAAAATATTCAGCATATGCGTGGGGAGGCTTTGCACACTCACTCATTCATTTCTCCCCACCCCACATAATTCTGTGCCTGACAGGTGGTTGTGTGTGCCTCCTGACAGCCTCAATTAGGTGACAGGTCTGGAACTGTCTTGAGAACAATCTGTACATTTACATGCATACAATAGTCAGATTACTCCCATAGTTTGTTCTTTCCATGTTTTTTCATCACACTGAAGATGTGTTATATATTGTAGAGGGTGGTTGAAAAGTAACTCCCTATTTTAAAATACTTATATTTTATTCATATGTTGCAATATGTTTATCAATTTTTGTGTATGTACCATGATGTATGGGCAAGACTTCTACCAAATCATGACTTCGGAAGAACTTGAAGGGTGAATATGAGAAGTTATGATTTCCATCCCACGTGAGTTTCTTGTCAAATCAGATAATGCAGTTCCCAGGCGACTTAAAAATTGGTGGCACATGCTGGCGCCCATATCAAATTTTCAATCAGATGCCATGCAATACACTTTCTTCTCATCAACTTGTAAGAATTATAGTTCAAAAATGAATTACAAGTGACAGGAAGTTACTTTTCAATCACCCTACATAAATAATTATATAATGAAGTACAAATAAAAACAATGTTGTTTGGACCATATCATTTGGACTACCACAAAAAGGATTTGGCGCTACCAGTTAGCCCTCGCTCATAAACGTATTATAACAAACCTGGACTGAATGAGAAGATGCTGTAGGAGGAATCAATGTTGTCAAACTTTCAACAATGTTGCTATATTTACTGAGTAATCGACCCTCTCTAGTAACGAACAATATTCTGGAAACTCTGACATGAAAGCACGTATTGCTCTTCTTGATGAGCAGTGGGTTCTGCTGTGGCCCAGTTGTTTGACAGTGTGACAGTGAGATTCCTTATTTATAAATTGAATGTTTTGAATATTGGATATTAACTGAAGCATAGAAAACCAGGGCTGTAAAGACTAACACGTTCCTAATGCATTAACACAGTTACGGCCCACATGGTAGTTTGAATGTGGTTTCCACGGAATCGTGGACGGAATTGCGGAATTGACCATTAAAAACAGAATTTATTGTTAAACGCGGAATCTAGTCAATAGTTTGGTTGCGTTATTTTTTATGCTTTGAAGATCTATTTTAATAACCATATTCAGTTTGTAACAAAAGTTTATTATTAAAAAATGAAACGACGGATCGGATCGGCAAGACTATAAAAAATTGCAAGTTGGCAGCACTGCACTGTATTTTTGGTCATTTATGCAGTGTTATCTTGGCGTACGAGTGTCCCAAATAACGTCAAACAAAGCATCGCTTGAATTAAACATGCAAAAACTGGGGCATTTCTAAATGTATATTATTTTATAATAAAACAGTGGCCCATCACTGGAAAATTGATATTCATTTACATAAAATTTGATGTGGTTATCGTAGTTGCATATCATTGTTCACCACAGAGATTTACATCCCTGATCTTTGTGCTTCTCATCAACTATTAAAGTAACACTACTGACACCTAGTGACCAGTGCAGCATACAACATTTCATCAATGTTTTTTAATGTATTTTTTATTGTCTTATATTTGTATTTTGGTTAAGGTAGCCATTTTTATGCTTGAAATGTTTAATTTAGGCAAAAAATACATAACATTTCCACCAAATTTCAATCACAGCAGGCTTGCATACAGAATTAAGTAGTTACTTCCAGTCAGGATCTCTGATGAACATATTCAAATGCCTTAGCACATACTGTAGGTGTCCAAGGTGGAACTACCTATACAAATAATTTATATGTAAAAAAGTTGCAGAAACATATGTAGAATATGCACCTTTACCGTGGTGGTCTTTTTCTTCTTCTCCTCCTCCTCATGCTGGTAAACAGGCATTTGAAGGTAGTCTTCTTCGCAGCAGATAAAGCTCACGGTGCATCCCATCCGGGCGGAAACACGGCGCGCAAATCCAAACCCATTCAAGAACTTCTAGCCCACGCTTTCTGCTTCAGTCCCACTCTGTGAAGATGTCTTTTGTTCAACCCACCTCTGCCGTGAACACGTTCTCGGCGTGTCACACACTTGCAGAAGAAACGACGTTCGCGCTGCAAACTTTGGATGGTACCTCAACAGGTCGTGGAGTCTGACGAGGGTGGATCGATCCAAATATCGACACTGCAATACCAAGATTACAGTTGCGGCAGTATAGGCTCGATACCAATGTGGCGAGATCGATATTTCACAGCTGCGCCACAATAAACCTCAATTTGGTGCATAGGATTTTATTTGATTTCAGGAGTTCAGTTGAACAATATTGAACTTTTAGACGGATTTTTAGTTTTCATTAGTGTTTAATATTATGAAGAAAGTATGGAATTCATGTATTTTGCTGCATGTGTAGTGAATGTATAGAGTTTCACAATTATTCTTATTTATCGAGATGCACCTGTATGTTTACTTCACACTTTTTGTGGTATTGTTCTTAGATACATTGTTGATATCTTCATATACAGAGGGTTGGGGGGGGGGGGGCAAAAGATTTGCATGAGACTAAATAGTCTTTTTTTGCTTTTGTTTACTTATTTTGCACTTTTAACTTTATTTTTGCTCAAATTTTGCAATAAAGGACAATAATTGTATCATTTTGTTGATATTTTATTGCGATATGTCGGTTTAAAAGTGTTTCGCTAAAAACTTTGTCCCGTGTTTTATTCACATTATAATCCTGATCAACGAATACAAAGTAAAGTCAAAAAGTCATTTAATGAGTTGAAAACATAGATAGATAGATATATATCGGTATCTGCAAAATCGTACCCATATTTACACGGTATCGAACATATACAGTATCGCCACGGCTAACGGCGCTGGGTTCGCTCTTTCTGTTCATGTATTTCTGCTGCCCCCTGCTGGTCTCAATACCTCCTTTCTTATAAAGCGGGATGAAAAAGTCCATCTTGCGACACAGATTTGGCTATAAATATGCAATTCTTTTAAAGGGTCTTCATTATTGCTTCTAATCTAATATCACTCCTAAGAATGAATCGCTCGGGGTCACGTGTAGCGACAGTACAGTAGATGTCCCCAATTAACCCAGATTAGAATTTGTTTTATTGTTTTATTTTGCTTTGTACGTATACGGATGTTCGTGCCACATATCCCTGGGGTTAGGGATAGGGGTAGGGGTAGGGTTAGGGGTAGGGGTAGGGTTAACCCCTTACCCTAACCCTAACCCCCAAGAAAAACATGCACAATGTCACTTATTTTCATCTATGTAGACTTTTTAGAGAAACTCAACCTTTGCGGCAGGATGATATAAGAATACATTTGTCCAAAAAATAAATGGCCAGAGAGTGGCCATTAAAAGTCCTATTAAAAAAATGGGACTAATAAGGGGTGATTGTTTAAGTCCCATGCACTGCTGAAGTGCCTTTGAGTAAGGCAGTGCAACCTCAACTTCATGCATGAAGTGGTGGTGTTGGGTGTGTGTGTGTGTGTGTGTGTCAACAGCAGTGAAAAAGTGAATTTTGCCTCGTGAGGACAAAAAAGGAGCAAAACCATAATTTAAGATGAGAAATTGGTGTCATGCCGGTGGACTACATGTTGCATTTTCATCCTCTTCCTCTGTCCACCAGGTATACACTTATTGGTCTGTCGGGTATGAGAACAGTGCGGTTGAGACATTTCACTTCTCCCACTCTGGGGTCCGGTTTGATTTCAAACAGCTTGATTATCTGAAAAAGAAACACATTAGGTAGGTCAGGGTAGCTAATTGGACACAAATATGTGTTGCTTATGTGACAGACATAGAGCATTAATATCCAAGCTGCACTAATCAATATACCACCTATTCAGAAAACACATTTCAAGAGGTAATGAGAGGTTCCTCACTCATTTTGTGAATGCTGAGAAGCAACTATAATATAACAAAATTCTACATTATTTTTCATCATTTTATTGGCCTACTTCTCATTATAGTTATTACTGCACCGAATTTTTAGTCTGCTAACGCCTCCCACATTTTCAAACCAAAACAAATTCAAAATGTTTAGCTCATTAAGGACATGCTGGTATTCTTTTTTTAAATCCCACATTTGCTTCAATTGTATATATTTTCTGACAACTTTCCCATTGAAAAAGAATGGGCAAATTATTTGATGTCGCCTACTAGTGGAAAATCATTTTACATTTTCTATCACTACCACATACTGTACAATATATTATTATACTGTATATTCTCCGGGTGACATGTCTCAAGAAGTACAGTAGAGACCTGATGGCTGCTGGTTGGATTCACGATCCTGCTATAATTATTCAAAGTATATATTTCAATGTACATTTTTGTATTACATCATTTGAAATTCTGGCAATTTTAGTCTGCTAAAAACAGATGGACATAGTAAATAGTTCACTCTACTGGTGAAAAATCATTTCCATTGTTCTACAAGGTGACACAGCTCAGGTGGTAGATTGGACATCTTGCAACCTGATGGTTATGACAGCCCTAATATATATTATGTATATAACTTCTTAAAAAGTTATACACAGGCTGCTTTACAAAACATTACATCCTTTAATTTCTTACTATGTGGTCCTCAGAGGAAATTGTTTGGACACCCCACGTATCAATACAAGCACATACTGTATCATGCTCTGTAATTGGATGCAGTATAATCAGGTGAATGTTTAAAAAGAGTTGTTCACCTGAAATAAAACCATATACATCTCAAGCTCAGCAATTCTTCGCCCAACACAGCTTCTCACTCCATAACCAAATGGGATGGAACCAAAAGCATTTGGCCTCTCTCTGCCATCACGCAGCCATCTCTCTGGCTTAAAGGTGAACGGCTCTGGGAATGTTTCTTCATCATGACTGATGGCATAGTGGCAAAGTGTAAAAACCGTCTGGGGAAACATCACATACCACATTGTTATGGGTTAAAATAGAGATAACATAAAATTCTAATAGTATTGGAAGCAATACAGTAAATGCAGCACATGTTATACCATCCTGTACCGTTTTAAAAAGCACACCTACATTTTTGGAAAACTGATATCCACCGAGAACAAGACTTTTTTCGGTAATGACCCTTGCGTTAAGAGACACGACTGGATACATCCTGTAAGAAAATAATCATCATGGAATAGCATCACGGATGGCTTTTGGTGAGTTGATTAATGAAGACTGAACAATCCGATGTACCGCAGTGCTTCCTTGACGACAGCCCTTAAATATGGCATAAGGGTAACCTCCTCAGCAGAAGGGGTCCCGTCGACTTTACGCAATGACACTTCTTCATACAGCTTCTCCTGGACTTTGGGATATTTGGACAGCAGGTGAATAGTCCATGTAAGAGTATTGGAGGTCTGGAAATGTAGGAAAACATTTACAATCAGAATGACCCGTTGTAAATGTGCATTCTTTACACTAACATGCATTGTGGAATCTATGCAACAGCGTCTCATTTTATGCCATTTCGCAGGCTGGATTTTTTTCAAACAATGCCATTTTTGTACATCTGGAATGGCAGGGTGTCTACGGCGATGTCCACAATGGTACCTCAGTTTTAATTTGTTCCAAAAGGTTTGACAAAAACCAAAAATGTTTCCCATAGGAAATAATGTAAATCCTATTAAACTAGTTCAGACATCAAAAAATATCAACGAAAATATACATTTTTTAAAGAATAATTATTGTTTGGCCACTTGATTTTACAGAACAATCGAGTACAAGGCGAATAGACTAGTTTGTTACCAGCAATATTGTACAAAACTCCAGATGGTGCACACATCAGTGACATGCGGTGAGGTTCATGATTGGTTAGGCATTAACTATAAAAGGAGTCAGATATACAAACATGATATACAAACATGAACCCAAAAGAGAAGATAAGCCTATACTTCAATTTTGACCTTAATTGAAACAATTAGGTGTTTTAAAATCTTTTAGAAGCTTCAATCAATTGCACACTCTTAATGTAGCCGCAACGGGGCACAAGCCAGTGTCTTATTGTGCCGGTCCCAAGCCCGGATAAATATAGAGGGTTGTGTCAGGAAGGGCATCCGACGTAAAACTTTGCCAAACCAGAACATGCGAATCAGACAAATGACTTCCATACCGGATCGGACGTGGCCCGGGTTAACAACGCCCGCCAGCGGTGCTGTTCACCAACAGGGTGCCGGTGGAAACTGGATTACTGTTGGCCGAAGAAGGAGAGGAGGAAGGTGTGTCCGTAGGAGGAGAGAGAAGAGGAATGCTAAGAGTCTAGAACTAAGAGTTGGGACTTTGAATGTTGGAACTATGACAGGAAAAGGTAGAGAATTAGTTGACATGATGCAGAGAAGGAAGGTAGACATATTGTGTGTCCAGGAGACCAGGTGGAACGGTAGCAAGGCTAGAAGCTTAGGAGCAGGGTTCAAGCTGTTCTATCATGGTGTAGATAGGAAGAGAAATGGAGTAGGGGTGATTTTGAAGGAGGAGTTTGCTAGCAACGTCCTGGAGGTAAAAAGAGTGTCAGATAGAGTGATGAGCCTGAAGCTAGAAATCGAAGGTGTGATGTTCAATGTTGTTAGTGGGTATGCTCCACAGGTAGGATGTAAGATGGAGGAGAAAGAGAAATTCTGGTCAGACCTGGATGAAGTGATGCAGAACATCCCTAGAAGTGAGAGAGTTGTCATTGGTGCGGACTTCAATGGGCATGTTGGTGCAGGAAACAGAGATGATGAGGAGGTGATGGGCAAGTTTGGTATCCAGGAGAGGAACGCTGAAGGACAGATGGTGGTCGACTTTGCAAAAAGGATGGAAATGGCTGTAGTGAATACTTTCTTCCAGAAGAGACAGGAACATAGGGTGACCTACAAGAGTGGAGGTAGGAGCACACAGGTAGACTACATCTTGTGTAGAAGGTGTAACCTGAAGGAGGTCAGTGACTGCAAAGCAGTGGTAGGTGAGAGTGTAGCCAGACAGCATAGGATGGTGGTGTGTAGGTTGACTCTAGTGGTGAGAAGGATGAAGAGGGTAAAGGCAGAGCAGAGGACAAAATGGTGGAAGCTGAAAAAGGAGGAGTGTTGCGTGACTTTTAGGAAGGAGTTGAAAAAGGCTATGGGTGGCCAGGAAGTCCTTCCAGATGACTGGACAACTACAGCTACTGTGATCAGGGAGACAGGTAGGAGAGTACTTGGTGTGTCATCTGGAAGGAAAGTAGATAAGGAGACTTGGTGGTGGAATGAGGAGGTGCAGGAGTGTATACAGAGTAAGAGGTTAGCTAAGAAGAAGTGGGACACTGAGAGGACTGAAGAGAGTAGACAGGAGTACAGAGAGATGCAGCGTAAGGTGAAAGTAAAGGTGGCAAAGGCCAAACAAGGGGCTTATGATGACTTGTATGCTAGGTTGGACAGCAAGGAGGGAGAGAAAGATCTATACAGGTTGGCAAGGCAGAGGGACAGAGATGGGAAGGACGTGCAGCAGGTTAGGGTGATGAAGGATAGGGATGGAAGGGTATTGACAGGTGCCAGTAGTGTCATGGGAAGATGGAAAGAGTACTTTGAAGAGTTGATGAATGAGGAAAATGAAAGAGAACAAAGAGTAGAAGAGGTGACTGTTGTGGACCAGGAAGTAGCAAAGATTAGTAAGGAAGAAGTGAGGAGGGCATTGAAGAGGATGAAGAATGGAAAGGCACTCGGTCCTGATGATATACCTGTGGAGGTATGGAAGTGTCTAGGAGAGGTGGCAATAGAGTTCCTGACCGGGTTGTTTAACAAGATCTTAGATAATGAGAAGATGCCTAAGGAATGGAGGAGAAGTGTGCTGGTGCCCATTTTTAAGAACAAGGGAGATGTGCAGAGTTGTGGCAACTACAGAGGAATAAAGCTGATGAGCCATACAATGAAGTTATGGGAAAGAGTAGTTGAAGCTAGACTAAGGGCAAACGTGAGCATTTGTGAGCAGCAGTACGGTTTTATGCCAAAAAAGAGTACAACAGATGCAGTATTTGCTTTGAGGATGTTGATGGAGAAGTACAGGGAAGGTCAGAGGGAGCTGCATTGTGTTTTTGTAGATCTGGAGAAAGCTTATGACAGGGTGCCCAGAGAGGAACTGTGGTATTGTATGAGGAAGTCTGGAGTGGCAGAGAAGTATGTTAGAGCGGTGCAGGACATGTACGAGGACTGTAAGACAGTAGTGAGGTGTGCTGCAGGTGTGACAGAGGAGTTCCGAGTGAAGGTGGGACTCCATCAGGGATCAGCTCTGAGCCCCTTCTTGTTTGCTATGGTGATGGACAGGCTGACGGACGAGGTTAGACAGGAATCTCCATGGACTATGATGTTTGCAGATGACATTGTGATATGTAGTGAGAGCAGGGAACAGGTGGAGGAGAAGCTTGAGGGGTGGAGGTTTGCCCTGGAAAGGAGAGGAATGAAGGTCAGCCGCAGCAAGACGGAGTACATGTGTGTAAATGAGAGGGACCCAAGTGGAAGAGTGAGGTTACAGGGAGAAGAGATAAAGAAAGTGGAGGATTTTAAGTACTTAGGGTCAACAGTCCAGAGCAATGGAGAGTGTGGAAAAGAGGTGAAGAAGCGTGTGCAGGCAGGCTGGAATGGGTGGAGAAAAGTGTCGGGTGTGATGTGTGATAGAAGAGTTTCAGCTAAAATGAAAGGAAAGGTGTACAAAACTGTGGTGAGACCAGCGATGTTGTTTGGTTTAGAGACAGTGCCGCTAAGGAAAAGACAGGAGGCAGAGCTGGAGGTAGCAGAGATGAAGATGCTGAGGTTCTCTTTGGGTGTGACCAGGATGGACAGGATCAGGAATGAGCACATCAGAGGGACAGCACATGTTAGAGGTTTTGGAGATAAAGCCAGAGAGGCCAGACTGATATGGTTCGGACATGTCCAGAGGAGAGATAGTGATTATATTAGTAGAAGGATGCTGAGTTTTGAATTGCCAGGCAGGAGGCCTAGAGGAAGACCAAAGAGGATGTTTATGGATGTAGTGAAAGAGGACATGAAGGTAGTTGGCGCAAGAGAAGAGGATACAGAGGACAGAGTTAGATGGAGGCAATTGATTCGCTGTGGCGACCCCTAACGGGATAAGCCGAAAGGAAAAGAAGAAGAATCAATTGCACACTCTTCAACAATTTGATAGCAAGAAAAACATAAGAATATTATAAAGTAAAATTCATACTTTTTTCGCTGATGTCTTCTTTAAAAAAAAAATTAATAAATTGCATTTGGTCTTACCTTTACTTGTACATGAAGTCAAATTGCATTTGAGATGCAATCCTTCATTTTGTTTGGAATTAAATGGAAATACTATGCAAGTTGTTTTTGTTACAGAGCACGTGAGGTAAAGAAGCTAATGTTACACGCTTTTTTTTTTTTAAGAGCCTCTTCTTCTACGCATTGCTACTATCCTGCACGGTTGTGTAAGCAAATGCACGGAGATCAGTCATGTGACGTCTGGAACTCCATGACGCTCAACTCATTACTGCCACATGCTGGTGCGGCACGGTACATACCAGACTCCACGATGGCCTTTTAGTGGCTTTTCTTGTCGATAAGAAAGACTAAATGTCACTCTCTTCCATGAAATAATATTAGACAGCACATGTGTGCGTGGTCGCTTGAAACCCCACGAGAATAATGACTCAACGTGACTATTGTAGCTGTGCTTCCTATGCATTTCAACAGGAAATGGGAAAATTCAGCTATTTTACTGATGAAATCATTGAGATTATTGGATTGATAAAGAAAATCAATGTAAAGCACAGACCATTGAACTAAAATGAAAAATTTTTTGTAATCAAAAGTTTGTTTTACTATTCAGTATTCTCATGCAATGGAAAGAGAAGACCACCAAGGGCCAGTGGTGAGGCTCAGCCTCACTTGCCGACCTTGACCGCACGTCACCGGTACACATACAAATATTTGACAAAACCGGAGGCATACAAAAACCAAGGTTTGACTGTATACAAATGTGAAAAGCATTTCATAACATCAATTGTTACGCGCCTCTGCTTAGACTTTATATACAATAGAATGGAATGTGTAGAACTGCAAAAACAAATTACCGTGTCCACTCCAGCTAAGAGAAGCTCAGCGATGCTACCATACACGTCCTTAGTACTCATCTCCGTGTTTGAAAGCAGATACGTTAAGTACTCTCCCTCCACTTCCTGGTTGTTGGCAATGCGCCGCTGAATGTCCTCCAACTTCTTGTCAATCAACGGTTTGGCTAAAATAAACAAAGAGAGGTTCTTAGACAACACAATCAAAACAATATTAAGCAACATTAAGCCAGTTCAATGAAAAAGTAGTATGTTACAAGATCAAACGTAACTGTATTGATTATCATGGAGAATGAGTTTTTAATTAGGTATTACTGACAAGTACCATTTTTCCTTACCAAATACAGCAGTTTATTACAAAATGCAGTATTATTACATAATGAGGTGCACGTGCATGACAGCATTACATAATGCACCATAATTATGTAACGTGCTGCTACCAGGTTGCTACAATTCCGATCCTTACGTCATCATTCTTGTAATAAGAGTGGCTCAAATAACAACCTTTTACTGGCCCTTACAAAACAAAGTAGTTGATGTTTACAAAATACAAGGAAGAAGGACTGTGTACATCCAACACTATGTCTAATCTCTACCTTGTGAGTAAATTGTGTCTGTATCCATAATCCAACTACCTTCTGTCCTGTCTGTTTTATTGACAATGCTCAGTCTAATCACTATCACCTCATCACTAACTCTTAATTCCTTCACGAGCACATTGACTGTACTCACCCACAAACCAACTATCTTCTGCTCTGTCTATTTATTACTATTTATCATGATGGCTATATAATTTATTTTCCCGTGACAAGAACTTTGACTACTTTTTTTTTACCACATTGCCACATTACGTGACTTATGTACAGTATTTTAAACTTACTAAGAGCAGATCTGGAATGCAGGAATTGTACAAATGTGTTTAAATAGGGCAAAACCAATGGGGTGTTGGATTAAATAAGCTTTGCTTCTTTTGGACATATGGAACTGTCAATTGTACAGTATTATGTGATGTATTCCAATGTAATTAATATGCATGTTCAAATAAAATTAAAACATTTCCATTACCATTGTGTGCCTTTACAATGATTTCACCAACTTACCAAAGCTGAAAATGCCCTCCCATCCATCGATGTAGCGTGGCCAGTATGGTAACAGGTTTCGGCTCCACTTGGGCATTACCACCACAGCGAGGCTGTTGGAAAACATCTTGTATATGGATTCGATAAACTGTTGGGTACCTGCTGGAATGTCCTTTTCAAGAGCACCAAGTCTCGTCTCAAACAATATCATGGAAATACCTTGGTGGAAAAAGATTCAACTTGGGACAAGCGAAGCACAAAAAAAGAGTTACGATGAGCCATACAGTACTTACCTTCTAGGGAAAAATAATAAAACTCATTGGCCAAATTCATCACCAAATTTCCTGTCGGGCTGCATTGGCGAACATAATACAGCCTCTTTATGAAGTCTGCAACCACAGCATTGATAATGCTGCCGTATAGTGCAGAGTCTTTTGGACGCATCATGCGCTTGTTCAACAAGACCCTCAGCTTGTACCAACTCTCCCCGTCCCTTAGAAGACAAATAGAATGGAACTTTAATGAAAAGCATAGCAGAAAGGGTAAATAAGTGAACAAATGCACTAGATATTCAACAATCCGTGAATTTCATCTTGATTTATTGTTTCACTTCTTGTTCTCTTTAGATTTTTTTAGATTCTCAACCCACACCTTTGACCCAATACACCTAAAACCATAAAGTGTTTTTATAAGTGCATTTACTGTATCTTTTAACACATGGCATTCAAGAGTCTTACTCTGTGAAAGGTCCATAGCCGAATCCCTTCATGTCACGGTACTCTTTCCAAAAAGACATATCTCCTCGGCTTGGAAACTTCTCCTCATTCCTCAAGAGTTCCTCCAGCAGCTTTGGAGTGTTCAGGGACACCGTCTTTAATCCAGCTATGTATATGGGCCCATAAAGTTGCTTTTCATACAGCTGATGACAAGGGAAGATGAATGAAAGTGATCCAAAAATATCCAGGACAATAATGCATCAGGAAGGAGGAACAATTATAACTGCTTGTCAATCAGAGTCTCATCTCTAAACAAATCTATCCCATAACAATACACCTTTAACTAGAGATTTTTTTATTAAGCCGATACTGATACCGAATTAACCAAATGTCACAACATTACTACGGTGGGACCAAGCGCCATTCATTTGTTTCAGTAGGTCAGACTCTAACCGAAATGGACACTCACCAAATTCATTTTTCCCATAGGAAATAAGGCAAAAACCAAAAAATCCGTTCCAGGAAGCCACAAATGTCAACACAAAACACGTTTTTATAGTTTTACATTTCACACATATAAATAATAAATTACTTGGATAAATGAACATTTAATGTTACTTTTACCTTCAGTGACTAAGTGATTCTTGATCAGACTGTTCCCATGATGAGGCAGTGAGACACCACACGGACACCATCTTCTTGTTTTGCCATTTATCCATCCATCCATTTTACACCCCTTATCCGGGTCCGGGTCGCGGGGGCAGCAGCTTCAGTAGGGAAGTCCAGACTTCCGAGTCCCCAGCGACCTCTTCCAGCTCCATCGGGAGGACACCAAGGCGTTCCCAGGCCAGCTGTAAGACATAGTCCCTCCAGCGTGTCCTAGGTCTTCCCGGGGGCCTTCGCCCGACTGGGCATGCCCGAAACACCTCACCAGGGAGGCGCCCGAGAGGCATCCGGACTATATGCCCGAGCTACCTCAACTGGCTCCTCTCAATGTGAAGGAGCAGCGGCTCTACTCTGAGCTCCTCCCGGATGGCCGAGCTCCTCACCCTATCTCTTAGGGTGAGTCCAGCCACCCTACGAAGGAAACTCATTTCCGCCGCTTGTATCCGCGATCTCATTCTTTCGGTCATGACCCATAACTCATGACCATAGGTGAGGGTGGGAACGTAGATCGATCGGTAAACAGAGAGCTTTGCCTTCCGGCTCAGCTCTCTCTTCACCACGACGGTCCGGTACAGCGACCGCATTACTGCAGACGCTGCACCGATCCGTCTGTCGATCTCACGCTCCAACCTTCCCTCACTCGTGAACAAGAACCCGAGATACTTGAACTCCTCCACCTGAGGCAAGACCTCACTCCCAACCCGGAGGGTACAGTCCACCCGTTTCCGACTGAGAACCATGGCCTCGGATTTGGAGGTGCTGAGTCTCATCCCAGAAGCTTCACACTCAGCTGCAAACCGCTCCAGTAAACGCTGAAGGTCACAGCCTGATGAGGCCATAAGGACCACATCGTCTGCAAATAGCAGAGACGAGATCCTAAGGTCACCAAGCTGGACTCCCTCAACACCTTGACTGCGCCTAGAAATTCTGTCCATGAAGATTATGAACAGAATCGGTGACAAAGGGCAGCCTTGGCGGAGGCCAACGTTCACCGGAAACAAGCTCGACTTACTGCTGGCAATGCGAACCAGGCTCCTGCTTCGATTGTACAAGGACCGAATGGCACGTAGAAGCGGACCATCAATCCCGTACTCCCGGAGCACCCCCCACAGGACACCACGAGGGACACGGTCGAATGCCTTTTCCAGGTCTACAAAGCACATGTAGACTGGTTGGGCAAACTCCCACATACCCTCGAGTACCCTTGCAAGGGTGTAGAGCTGGTCCAGTGTTCCGCGACCGGGACGAAAACCACATTGCAGCTCCTCTAACCGAGGTTCGACTAACGGTCGTACCCTTCTCTCCAGCACCCTGGAGTAGACTTTCCCAGGAAGGCTGAGGAGTGTGATCCCCCTATAGTTGGAACACACCCTCCGGTCACCCTTTTTAAAAATGGGGACCACCACCCCGGTCTGCCAGTCCAGAGGTACTGTTCCTGACTTCCATGCAATGTTGTAGAGGCGTGTCAACCAACACAGTCCTCCAACATCCAGAGCCTTGAGAAATTCTGAGCGGAACTCGTCTACCCCCGGAGCCTTGCCACTGGGGAGTGATTTGACTACCCCAATTACCTCAGCCACGGTGATAGAACTGTCCACGTACGTATCCTCAGACTCTGCTTCCTCTATGGAAGGCATGTCAGTGGGATTGAGAAGGGCCTCGAAGTATTCCTTCCACCGACCAACTATATCCACAGTCGTGGTCAGCAAGCCCCCGTCCGCACTGTAAACAGTGTGAACTGGGGGCTGCTTCCCCTTTCTGAGGTGTCGGACGGTTTGCCAGAACCTCTTCGAGGCCGACCGAAAGTCGTGCTCCATAGCCTCACCGAACTCCTCCCACACCCGAGTTTTTGCCTCGACCACCGCCGAAGCCGCGTGCCGCTTGGCCTGCCGGTACCTGTCAGCTGCTTCGGGAGTCCCGCAAGCCATCCATGCTTGATAGGACTCCTTTTTCAGCTTGACGGCAGCCCTAACCCCCGGTGTCCACCATCGGGTTCGGGGCTTGCCACCACGACTGGCACCGACCACCTTGCGGCCGCAACCACAACTGGCTGCCTCAGCAATAGAGGCACGGAATACGGCCCATTCGGACTCAATATCCCGGTCCTCCCTCGAGATGCAGGCGAAGCTCTGCCGGAGATGAGAGTTGAAGACTCGACGAACGGGAGATTCTGCCAGACGTTCCCAGCACACCCTCACTACGCGTTTGGGTCTGCCAGGTCTGTCCGGCATCCTTCCCCGCCATCTAATCCAACTCATCACCAGGTGGTGGTCAGTTGACAGCTCAGCCCCTCTCTTCACCCGCGTGTCCAGAACATACGGACGCAGGTCTGATGATACGACCACAAAGTCGATCATAGACCTGCGACCTAGGGTGTCCTGGTGCCAAGTGCACTTATGGGCATCCTTATGTTCGAACATGGTGTTCGTTATGGACAAACTGTAGTTCGCACAGAAGTCCAGCAACAACACACCGCACGGGTTCAGGTCAGGGAGGCCGTTCCTCCCAACCACGCCCCTCCAAGTCACACTGTCATTGCCCACATGGGCGTTGAAGTCTCCCAGTAGAACTATGGAGTCACCAGCTGGGGTGCTCTCCAGCACCCCTCTGATAGACTCCAAGAAGGCTGGGTACTCTGAACTGCCGTTCGGCGCATAGGCACAAACCACAGTCAGGACCCTTTCCCCAGCCCTAAGGCGTAGGGAAGTAACCCTCTCGTTTACTGGGGATGACTCCAACACAGAGGCACCAAGCCGGGGGGCTAACAATAAGCCCACACCAGCTCGCCGCCTCTCCCCTGCGGCAACTCCAGAGAAGAACAAGGTCCAGCCCCTCTCAAGGAGTTTGGTTCCAGAGCCTAAACTGTGGGTTGAGGTGAGTCCGACTATATCTAGTCGGAATCTCTCCGCCTCTTCCACAAGCTCGGGCTCCTTCCCCACCAGAGAAGTGACATTCCATGTCCCAAGAACCAGATTTGGTCGCCGAAGCCCAGGTCGCCCGGACACCCGCCCTCGACCACTGCCCAAATCACACAGCACCGGACCCTTATGCTTGCCCCTGCAGGTGGTGGGTCTGCGGGGGGGAGTTCCCGTGCGGCTTCTTCGGGCTAGGCCCGGCCAGGTCCCACGGGTGAAGACCTGACCACCAGGCGCTCGCCTGCGAGCCCCTCCCCCAGGCCTGGCTCCAGGGTGAGGCCCCGGTATCCCACGTCCGGGCGAGGTGCGGTCACTCCTCTTGTTTTTTTTCATACGGGTCTTCTGAATCACTCTTAGTCTGGCTCGTCACCTAGAACCTGTTTTGCCCCCGACAACATAGCTCCTAGGATCCCTCGGGCACTCAAACCCCTCCACCGCGGTAAGGTGGTTAATGAGTAGCACACTCATCTGGTGAATATATGTCATAGCAGTTAAGCGTAACAATAAAGGGAGGCAGTACGGTAGGATTGTAAGATAATCCATGTCGTTTTAAAGACAAAAAGGAGCAACAGACCAACAATAAAATATAAACACAATACACACATTCTCCTTTTTTATCTAGGCTTAATGAACATTTGTGTTTTCCCGCTGTGTAAAACAAGGCGAGCTCCACCCCTGCGGCATCTCGGCTCGCACATGCGTGATTCATTTGCACTTTTGATACATAGATACATAGTCCCCAAATACCAGAAAACTCCCAGGGGACGCCAGAAAAAAGTTGCTAGATTTGTCGCTAGTCACTTTTGGGAAAATATGTCATCCAGGTGGGTTGGAATGTTGCCCGATAGAGCGATAGAATTGTTAAGTCGATAACTCTTATCTAACACAAACAACACCTGCAAGAACTGAGTCTGTTGATAAATATAAGAGCAGAGGCTGATTTGAAAATGAAAAAAAAAAATTGCACAATGTTGTCAGGAAATATAGCGTGAAAGTGCAGACAAATGTGCTTACAAATTTTGCCAAGTATACCCAGTACAGGTAAAATGTTGTGAAATGTTTATTTTTCCATTTCATATGGCATGCTTGTGGCATTGTTGTTTTGTTTTTCAACAAACCTCTCTGCATGGATTATGTGCCCCATGAGTGCAATAACAGTTAAAAAAGGGGGTGGCCCTCTAAGCGTAATTACCTCTCTTTCCCCTCCCTCTTGCAAAACTAGGTAAAAGTGATGTTAAATGTTCAGTTGTCCGCTCATTTTTCATTCGTAATTCTTTTGCCATCATTTTGTGCATCTACAACTAAAATGATTGTCTATAAATGTTTTGTATTTTCTATTGGAAAACTTGCCTTGGTTAAAGTTTGTTTTGGTATAATGGCAACGTGATTAATGGCAAAACATGAAAAAAAGTTGTGGCAGCTGGGAAGTTCAAACCGGGGCTCCAAGGGGCTGACTTTGGGTTGACTTGGTTAGTAATTATAAATCTATAAAAATGTGTTTTGTGTTAACATTTTTGGCTTTCTGGAATAGACTAATTGAATTTGCATGATTTTGTATGGGAAACATTCAGTTAGCATTCATTTTGGTAGGAGTCGGATTTTCTGGAACACGTTTGTGACACTTGTAAGATTCCACTATTGCTTAGTAACGCTGTTATTTTTAATGGCATTGCTGGCGTTGCTTTGCGGGCCATTGCTTTGCTAAATCATTCACATGGATTTATTCATTGCGAAATGAATAATCAGTATGTATGATACACATTTTAGACCTGGATGCATTTGCTTGATTCAAGCATTTTTAAAGCTGATATGACATTTAAAGCTGACAGAATCTGATGTGTACTTTGAAAAGCACTCCAAAAAACGGTGTTTGAAAAGTACTAACTACTAACAGGTAGAGAGAACGACCTTCCTGGATTTAGTCACATAACAACAGTTCTTGACATTTATATAAAAACAGTGGGTGGGTCAGTGCACCCCCTCACTAGCCATTACCCGTTCAATCAGTTCTGAGAATATAAATAATCCCTTTCTACTGTACTGTCCTTAAAGTTTCTACAAATTAACATTATGTATTCATCCAACGTGGCCCTTGAAAGTACTTAAATGCAATTGCCAACTACACTGAAGGATGTTTGTTAACCATAAACTTCACTGAACAGTGCACCTGTAGTTCGTGTGAGCGGCTGTAGAATCCTTGAAACACCATTCTATAAAGCAGCTCCAAGAAGCTGACATGTGGGAGGTCCCTCACAGTCCGCGGCTTGTCCTTGGAGCCTGCAAGGGGGCCCGTAGTAGAGGACGTGCACCTCAAATCCCTTAAGAAGACTTGAGCCACAATGACAGGGCTCCTACGCATCACTCTCTGGAACAGCAATGCAGCAGCCATGATGGATAAAAATAGAAGAGTTTCTGTTACACTCTAGAGCTAAACCCCATAACTGAGAAGGGAGGGGTCATTCCTCACAGAAAGTTTAACCCTTCTATTGCAGATGCTGTTGATACGGAATGGACTTGTCCATTTGTACGCTTTTCCACAAAGAAGGATTTTTTATTTCTGAATGTTATTGTAAATAGACCATCAAAAATCTATGTTCTATCTTGTAAATACATTTTTTAACATTAATGGAGGCCTCTAGACATTAAATAACACCCCTATAGTCACCTTTAAACTTGTATTATCCAATAATATATAGACATTAAGTGTGTAACAATTCTTCTACTACATCAATGTATTGATTTCACAGTAGTGTTCAAAATAATAGCCGTTCAATGTGACTAACCAAATTAATTACTGTTATTAGTACATTTTTATTTCTACATGGCAAACAAGTCACCAGCAGGTGCAGTACATTCTAATAAAACAAACAAGATCCAGCATTCATGATATGCACGCTCTTAAAGCTATGCAACTGGGCAATTAGTTGAAAGGGGGATGTTCAATCAGTGATCACTGATATATTTGGTGAAAAAAGAGATGTGAATCAGGTGGCCCCTATTTAAGAATGAACCCAGCACTTGTTGCACTTGTTGTAGCATGCATTTTTCTTTGAAAGCTTTAGGAAAATGAGTCATTCAAGACATTGTTCAGAAGAACGGTGTACTTTGATTAAAAAGTTGCTTGGAGAGGGAACATCTGGAGTTACCTGTAAGTACTGTGACCGTTAGAAGATGTCTGTGTAAAGCTAATCTATTTACAAGAATCAGCCACAAAGTCTCTTAAAAAAAGTCATGGGCATCAGAAGTTACAATTTGCCAACAAACACATCAACTGGCGTAATAAGAAATGGAAGAACCTTTTGTGGACCAATCGAGACACCAAAAATGCTGTTTCTGAGGCAAAACCAAAAAAGGTTAAAGAATCTTGGAGTGGAACAACACCTGAAGGGTGCCAATAGTTTGTTGACTCCATGCCACACAGATGTGAAGCAGTTATAAAAAACGGTGGTCATACAACTAAATATTGGTTTAGTGATTCACAGGACTGCCAAATCATATAAACAAAAAAGTTTGTACCAAATAGTTTTGAGTTTGTAAATTCAACGACAGACACTGCTATTTTGTAACGGTCAAGTGAAATACCAACAAATACCGACAAATCTCTCCAAACCCCCTGTCGAGATGAAATTCCACACAACGCTGACTGTTCAGGCACCTGTGGTTCCCTCGAAAACAATAGCAAAAATAGCAGGTAAATCTACTGTAATTCAACCTAAAGACATGTTGGTTGCACTTCATTTTGATATGAATATTGTTTTATTTTAATGTTGAAAAACAAAATCAATGGTAGCAGGTAAACCTACTGATGAAAGGTTGGTTTCACTTACTGTACTTTTATTGAAAATTTTGTGAATATTGAAAATGACAGCAAAAAATGTTAACCTTCTGTTAATTCAACTTGGAGTGTTGATTGCACTTTATTCAAATAATATATGAATGCATTTGCCATTGATTGTTGTTTACCCGTTTGTTTAAATCTATAATTCAGTTACACCTGATTCCCTTACAAAAAACAATGGGAATCTACAGAAAACTTCACCTTCAGGTATTCTCTTCACAGTCCCACTGGTTGAATTTTTAGCTAAAAAATTACTGAATCGTTTATGAATTGTTTCAGATTGTATTGTTGTAAATATTATCGTCCTCATTATCATCCTTGAATCATATTGGCAACCACAAATCACGATACAAATCAAATTGTTATTAAAACAAAATGGTACACTACTTGTACACATAGTAAGACAATTAGGATGTGTGTTGCAGTAAACGCGTTCCAGGGTTAGGGCAGCCAAGTGGGGACAGACAAGAAGGGACGACGGGTGTTCAGAGTTGAGTTTTAGCTTGGCGTGGCTTACGGCTGCAACAGTAGCTTGTCTTTGGGATTCTTGTGCCTGCCTGTTGTTCCAGGGATCAAGTCAACTACAAACAACTACTACTATTTAACACCTACAAGTTTATCCATTGCCCTGCGATTGACTGGCAACCAGTCCAGGGTGTACCCTGCCTTCCACCCAAAGTCAGCTGGGATAGGGTCCAGCATACCCGCGGACCCTAATGAGGACAAGCAGTATAGAAAATGAATGAATGAATGTTTATCCATCTTATTATTCATTATGTTATTACAAACTACTACTACTACTACCACTATTTAACATGTATAATTGTAACAGCCCACCTGGAATTACGTCTTTGTTTTTGGCTGTAACCGTGTCCTACAATCTGCTGGATGTGCTCTGCTGCACTTTAAACAGGTGGAGGATGCATTGCATTAATGAATACAAAAGTTTTATTGTCATTGTCAGGTACAACAAAATGGAATATGCAATCTCCGGAGGTGCCATAAAAAGTAGACTTTTACAGGTCCTTACTGAATAAAAATGTACTTGAATAAAGGTTGCGGTTTACTATAAACAATAAAACATTGAATATGAGTATGTCAACGTCCCGTTTACTTCCCCGACAATCTCCTAGAAGTGCTATGCAATCAAGCAAAAACACGGTAAAATATTAATGCAAAGAAATGTTGTATAAATTGTGTCGCTCCAACACACTTTGTGCTACCTATTGCGTTGTAAACAGACCCACCCACTCTGCTTTATATCATTCCCTCATCTTCCTGGAGCTGCTGTGAAGCAGTCCCTGTAATTACCGTTCCGACTCAAATATCACTAGAAAACAGACTTCCTTGCTTTAGAAACCGCTGTAATCATTTTAATAGTTCCACATTTTTGGTAATTGTAAAATGAATCATTGCAAATCAAATTGCAGGCTATAGCTTTGAAAAAAATAATAATTTAGAGATGTCAACAGGCAGGACAGTCATAGGTCATAATTAAATAAGAAATACAATGAATAGGCATGTTGGTAGATTTAACTGACTGAAAATATTAATTTACTTAAAACACAAATGTGAACAAAAAAATATTATTTAATCCGGGACACATTTCATAAGAAGTCCAGTGTTTGTAATGGCACAACTCAAAGATCAAAGACACATTTTTTGAAAATATAAATATGCAACAATACTGTCCTGGTCACACATTATTAAAAGGCAGTTATCATTAAAAAAAAATCATTATTCCTTTATTTTGGCAACATTGTCTATCGAACCTTCTGGGTCCATTTTGTGCAGCAGAAAATGTCCTTGCACTTGAGCAGCGCTGATTGCAGTGTGAGCAGACAGTGCACATTTTGCAAAACGCTCTCCCTCAGAGGCGGACGCATCTGGATAGAACCGTCTGAACATCTGGGTGAGCTGCCAGTGGGTACAATGCCCAATGTATTGCTTCAGATCAACACGGCCGGGCCGGATTAGCGCCAAATCTAACCTGCATGCACACATGACGAGCACAAACACTAATCAAAAAATGTCTAGAATATGAGTTTTACATACATTTCAGATGCCGCTAGGAACAGTTAAGAATTAAATTAATGCAGTACAATTTCACATTAATCCTAAAAGTTCAAAAGGTGTTATCAGCATACGGCCACACTACCTTCCCACATTTCATTTCATAATACTTTACTAGATTTCTTGCCAATTTCTTTTATTTTTAAAAGACTATAAAGAAGGGTCCGACTTCTTCTTTTCCTTTCGACTTATCCCTTCAGGGGTCACCACAGCGAATCAATTGCGTCCATCTAACTCTGTCTTCTGTATCCTCTTCTTTTGCGCCAACTACCTTCATGTCCTCTTTCACTACATCCATAAACCTCCTCTTTGGTCATCCTCTAGGCCTCCTGCCTGGCAATTCAAAACTCAGTGAATATATTGGTAGAAGGATGCTATCTCACCATCTCAGTCTGGCCTCTCTGACTTTATCTCCAAAACCTCTAACATGTGCTGTCCCTCTGATGTGCTAATTCTGTCCATTCTGTCTGATCCTGTCCATCCTGGTCACACCCAAAGAGAACTTCAGCATCTTCATCTCTGCTACCTTCAGCTCTGCTACCTACAGCTCTGCCTCCTGTCTTTTCCTCAGCGGCACTGTCCCTAAACCAAACAACATCGCTGGTCTCACCACAGTTTTGTACACCTTTCCTTTCATTTTAGCTGAAACTCTTCTATCACACCCGACACTTTTCTCCACCCATTCCAGCCTGCCTGCACACGCTTCTTCACCTCTTTTCCACACTTTCTATTGCTCTGGACTGTTGACCCTAAGTACTTAAAATCCTCCACCTTCTTTATCTTATCTCCCTGTAACCTCACTCTTCCACTTGAGTCCCTCTCATTTACACACATGTACTCCTTCTTGCTGGGGCTAACCTTCATTCCTCTCCTTTCCAGGGCAAACCTCCACCCCTCAAGCTTCTCCTCCACCTGTTTCCTGCTCTCACTACATATCACAATGTCATCTGCAAACATCATAGTCCATGGAGATTCCTGTCTAACCTCGTCCGTCCTCGTCCATCACTATAGCAAACAATGACAACTCTCACTCTTCTGGGGATGTTCTGCATCACTTCATCCAGGTCTGACCAGAATTTCTCTTTCTCCTCCATCTCACATCCTACCTGTAGCGCATACCCACTAACAACATTTAACATCACACCTTTGTTTTCTAGCTTCAGGCTAATCACTCTATCTGACACTCTTTTTACCTCCAGGACGTTGCTAGCAAATTCCTCCTACAAAGTCACCCCTACTCCATTTCTCTTCCTATCTACACCATGATAGAACAGCTTGAACCCAGCTCCAAAGCTTCTAGCCTTGCTACCGTACCACCAGGTCTCCTGGACACACAATATGTCTACCTTCCTCCTCTGCATCATGTCAACTAATTTTCTACCTTTTCCTGTCATAGTTCCGACATTCAAAGTCCCAACTCTTAGTTCTAGACTCTTGGCATTTCTCTTCTATCTCCTCCTACGGACACACCTTCCTCCTCTCCTTCTTCGGCCAACAGTAATCCAGTTTCCAGCGGCACCCTGTCGGTGAACACCACCGGTGGCAGGCGTTGTTAACCCGGGCCACGTCCGATCCTATATGGAAGTCATTTGTCTGATTCGCATGTTCTGGTATGGCAAAGTTTTACGTCGAATGCCCTTCCTGACACAACCCTCTGTATTTATCCGGGCTTGGGACCGGCACAATAAGATACTGGCTTGTGCCCCGTTGAGGCTGAAGAAGGGCCCTACTACTCAATAAATATAAGGACGAAGTCACTAACAGCAATCCCTCCTGCTACATCCTTTTATGGCAGAGCAGATGCGTTCTATTGTGTTTATGAGCAAGGGAGATCTGTGGCGGTTCAAATGTATTTGTGGTGGGCCGCCACACACAAGTAATGTGTGAGAAACATTGATATGGACACAGAAGGAGCTACATATCCTTGACACTAAGAGTAATACAGCTACTAATTTATTTAAAGGTCTTTTAGAAACTTTGTGCTAAAATGTAATATATTTACGTATACACCTAAAATCACGGGTAATCAGTATTCAGTCATCAGTAAATCAGTATTATTTGAGGTTTTATTAATTTTATACATACAATTCATCATTAGGTCTCTCAGTAGAGTGTTTATTCTATTCAAATTCCATATATTAGCTTATGAGGAAAGACAATATAGCGAAGTCGCTATTCGCTTTCTCGGGGTGACTCATTCCTTAACATACTTGATAATTACATTCAATAGTTATTATTTTCACTGGCTAGCCTATTGTCATGGACTCACAGTTGGCGCCCCGTGGTGGCACAGACCTACCTGTCAATGAAATTGGTTGTCATAAATACAATTCTGGCTTCAGATGAAGCCACTCCATCCAGAGAGTTCAACAGGCCACTGAAGGTCAGCCTTCCCATTCCCTGGAAGGCTAAAGGGTCTATGAGGGACAGGTAAATGGGATTTGAATGTCAAATCATAGTTTAAGCATAAAACAGTAGTGAAAAAGTAAAAAATCAGATAACTACAAACAGCAGAATATTGCTAAACTTCTCTGTTACGTACTCTCTGTTGGAAGCAGATCTCTGCTAACAAAGGCAGCATCAACGTCCTCCAACAGTATTATACTTTGCTGCGGTGCCACACTCAGGAGGTGGTTCAGACGGTCGTCTGAAAGCGAGCGGTCGCTCAGACTCATCAAACAGATACTGTAGCCCAGCTCGCCGGCCAGCGCTGTGCTGGAATACAAATAACAGCACATGAACTTAAGGAATAGAAGTGAATGTGAGCCAAAAATAAATAAAAGTGTAATTAACATTTAATCATAATAATTACAGTATTTTTTTGCATTATGTAAAAAATGAATGACTTAATAAATAATAAATAATTGCAAAAGAAAGCAATAGCATACTAACATAAAGCTGCTTTTTCCACATCCTGGTGGCCCATACAACAGATATCCTCTTCTGTAAGGTATGCCTGTAGAGACACGTGCAACGACAATTTAATCTAATAAATTATCATTGTGAAAAATGAGCGCATCAATCCAGATTCATTCATTTGTATAAATCATTTGATAACAAATGTCAACACTTGCTCTGCACAATGACTCAGAATCAACACTCTGAAGAAGGTTTTTTTTGCTGTTGAAAATGTTCCATGTTTACACATGCAAATGTTCACTGCCATGTAATACTGTGCCAGCTGGTGGTGTAACCGATAACCCGCAATAAAGACATAGTGTTCTACACCCTTAAGAACAATGAAATATGGAGAAAAAAAAAACAGGATCACTTACCACGATCTGTATACCACTTAGGGTTTCCAATGAAGTCCTTCACGTCATCAACAATTCTGTCGGCCACACCCGCCTCCAGCACCACAGAGCTGAGGGGTCTGCGTCGCCGTGGAAATCCAAAGGGCCTCCACTCCGCTCCCATGGCTGTGTACATGACTGTCCGTCCTTCCTCCTGTTTCAATGCTAATTCTCTGGCTAACAATTGACAGAAAAATCCCATGAACACTCTATACACACCTAAGAAAATATGTTAAATGCCACTTAGGATATCGCTACCTTCTTGTAAGATATTGAAGAAGATTTGTCTGTCTCTGCCTAATGCTGTAAACGTGACGGACTCCCAAGGGGTTCCTGTGTGCAGATCAATCATCTGTTTCTCTCTGGTCCTCTCCACCCTGATCCACTTCCGCCCATACCTATACAAGATAAGATGTTACGGTAAGTTGTACTAGCTAGACATGGTAAAAATAGCACTGACCAGATGATGTGGTTCCCAGGGCTTGGATGAAAGTCGAACTGAGTGTGAACCCGTCCACTCTCATGTGCCAGATATGACGTCTCCACACTCAGGTGCTGTGTGTGTCTGGCATGCTTCGTGATCCAACTCAGCAGCCAGTGATAGCTCTTATCCTTGCTGGGGACCTCCAAGGTGATCATGTAGTGTCTGCGAAAAAACACCATCCCCACCTGGGCTCCTTTCCTGACCAGGGCCAGTGCTGTTCCAACACCGACTAGTCCAAACCCAGCCCCAAAGTAAGGGTTGTCCTTCAGACTGTCCAGAAGGTCTGACAGTGGCATTTGTATTTTATGTACCCCAATTTGCTTCTACATTATACATACAAATCCCAAAAAACACGATCTAGTTGCGTATATGTGAGATGGTTAACATAATAAATGCCTTACTTTGGTCGTCATTTCATCGTGGTTGCCTCCAGAACTGATACAATTTCAGAACCGTCCAGTAGACTCAACGAACGTTATGCGAAAGGAAGTATGAATGTAACCACGGGGACCGGTCGCCAGCGACCTCTGAAAAACTTCCTGTGTTTCCTACTCAACCTTCCCTCCTTACTTGTGTTCACGTAACATTGGTTCCGTTTTCGTGTTAGTGTTTTGTTTTCCCTCCTTTTAGAGCGTATGCTGCAGTCACGTTTTCTCATTTACGTATTTCTTTTACAATAAGTACCCGTTTAGCATAATACATGGACGTTATTGTAAACCTCGAAAAAGACCAACATTTAGCTGCCAAAAAAGAACTGAAGCTAACGCTAGCAAATTCACCGATTATGTTGAATTGGAGTTATAATCCTATAAAGTGAATAAAGCGCCCTCGGTGTTTTTCGTGTAACAACTGGCACGGAGTCTAATCTTGATATTTTGTTTTTCAGATAAAAATGACTGCAAACACAGCCGGTAGGTCGACTTCCTGTTCTTCGTCAATATAAACGTTGCAGCAATGATTGTGATACTACACAGCTACAGCTATGTGCACATTGAGCATATTTACCTGGCAATACGTGTAATAACGCAGTAATATCAAACAACGAGTTGCTGAATGAGCAGCTACTATGAAACGTTATTTCAAGCCCCTAAGAGTACATTATTTACCGTATGGCTGTGTCTGTAATAGAGTACCTCCACACTTAAATGTGTGTACTATGTACGCTGCCTACTTAAATTTGTGTACCATATACACTGCCTACTATAACCATTACTAACAGTGTGCAATTACCACAATTGGAATATTTATCTGCTTCTGCGTCTTCTTTTTTCCTTTTTAATATTGGATTGTAACCAGCAAACAATTTTGTTTCAGTGAAAGTGGGGATGATGGAACTTCACCGATGTGAAACGGGCGGGAAGAGTTTTTCAGATGGTGGCCTGCACGCCTCTCACAGCTGTTCAGAGAGACAGACCATTCCTCCAGGTCAAGGACATTTTGGGAGATTCAAATGTGCTCAGTGCACTGAAGCCTTTTCACAAACGAGTGCTTTAAAATACCACTTTGACTCGTTCCACACAACTCTTGAACATGAAGGCCCGTATTCCTGCTGTGAGCAAGCCTGCCAGTTCCACAGCATGGCTCGTGAGGAATACCAGTTTCACTTGACATCCGTGCATGGTCTACCACTTATTCCCTGTACTTTCGAGTCCTGCAAAGTGTCTGTTCTCACACAGAGTGAAATGGAGAACCACAGTAAAGTACATAAGCATTTTGGCTGCTTTCATTGCCAATTTGTCACCCAAACACTGGAAGAATGGAGTGATCACCTTTTGAAGCACAACACTGAAGGTAACCTGGTTAGACTTACGGTCAATGTCAAGCCTAGCACTTAGTCCTTACGGGTACGGGACTGTGAAAGTTTTGGGAACCACTTTGTTAAAGTGTAATGTAGTCATGCAGGACCAAAGGATGAATGAAATGTTGCAACATCTCACCTTTGAAAAAGTTTGTGTTATATTTAACCATTGTTCTCCGCACATCTGTTTACAGGTAAGAAGTCCACAAGTGCAGGCACAAATGTAGACCATCAACCTCAACTCTCCGCTTTAGGTTCCAGTCAAGTGTGCACATCAACAGAACAAGAGCAGGGCAAAGAAAAAGAAGCAACTCAACAAGAACACAATGTAAAAGCAGTGGGAGAGACTTTGGATAAAGACACACTTTCAACAGTAAATGCAGCACTATTGCCGACTAAAGGTACGTGCATACACCAGTGCAAATGCTATGTTACACTACAAGTTCATAGTACTATTCAAATATACGACCAGTAATGAAAATAGCAGAAAACTCTGTCCCACTATAAATGATTCAACTTTGATAAGAAGTTACAATGACAATATAAACTTTGTCATATACAAAATATTTTGACATTCCTAATATAACCATAAGAACAACAATGTGTTTCTACAAAGGATCCCTTGCCACTTGTTTTTATCTGCTACATTCATTATGTTGGACGTGGAAGATAACCTTTCACCACTCTTTGATCACCATGTTTTCCGCTATTCCATGTCTTTATGCAACATATCATGCACACTCCCACAATTGGAGCACACTATTTCAATGGCATGTACTATTATTCAGATTAATCTGCCAAGCATTGTACAAAGATACTTATTTTGTATGAGGTCATATTCATTGTTTGATCCCGATCCGATCACAGGAAGTGATGCAGACTGCTTCTAGGTCACATGGTTAAAACCCAGCAAATGTAATATTCATTTTGCTGACAGGGTTGATCAAGACTAAGATTCTTTTTTTGTTTGTTTAGGGCAGAATTTCTGGTAATCATTAAATTAGGCAGGTGTATCAAATGTTGTGGCTGGCGAGTGGTTTTATTTTTTTTTAGTGAAGAATCATTTTATGTTGTTTTCCTTTAGACTACCTTGCAGAGGGGACAGAGCACATGTACCGTACCCACATCTGTCCCAAATGCCGGCGCTGTTTCAAAATGCGGTCCCATCTGCAAGAGCACCTCCATTTACATTTTCCTGACCCTAGCCTGCAGTGTCCCACATGCAAGCGGTTCTTCACCAGCAAGAGCAAACTACGCATACACCAACTACGCGAGGCTGGAGAAAAAGTCCATCATTGCCACTTGTGTGAATATTCCGCTGTGGAGCGTAACGCAATCCACCGGCACCTTAGCACCATGCATGCTGACGAGGCAGAAGATGACAAGATCTGCCGCAGCTATCCTTGTCCTACATGTGGTCAAAGGTTTACCCAGAGCAGGTCATTGAAGGCTCACATGAAGACTCACCATGTCCAATCAGACTGCAAAACTGCGTTGACGTGCTTCCAAGAGGGCTGTTCTTTCCAGACTGTTTTACCCAAGGCTCTTGTCCAACATGCCGCAGAGGTGCATGAGATCCAGGCTGTGGAATGTCGACATCATGCCTGCGGTGCCATCTTTCCAGGTGAGAAGGAAATGGAGGCTCATTACAGGACCCACCTCGCCTACCACTGCTCTCAGTGCGATTTTTCATGTTCCAATAAGACTGCCTTCCTCCAGCACCAGCGCCATGGCCATCCAGGAAGTGAAAAACTCTGTTGTGACTTTTGCACCTTTTTCACATTTAACCCTGTGGAATTTGAGCAGCACATTGAACACTTGCATGCCAACGAGAAGATCCATCAATGCCCTCAGTGCAGCTATGTGACCTCACACAAAAGAGGCTTGAGGCGGCACATGCTGAAGCATAGTGGTGAGGGCTGAATTGTATTTGTAATAATGTTTGCCCAATTTGATTATGAATTAATTCTGTATGTGTTTCTTATTTCAAGGTGAGAAGCCATTTAAGTGCAGCCTCTGTGACTTCCGATGCCGCGATGTTTCCTACCTCTCAAAACATATGCTCACGCACTCAGACAACAAGAACTTCATGTGTGCTGAATGTGGATATGTCACCAAATGGAAACATTACTTAAACGTCCACATGAGGAAACATGCAGGAGAACTCAGGTAGTGTGTCGCCTTTATTATTGTTTCTTCAGCATGCTACAAATACATTATTAAACAAGTCAAGAGTATAGCAAGACATCCTACACTTCATTTACCGGTAGTTGACCTACAGCTTTGCTTTTTCACTAATTATACAGTACTGGTCCTAGTATGATAAATGACGGAGAACTGGCCATTGAAAGTACCAGTGGCCCTATTGATGTTCATTTAAAAAATGTATGTATTTATTTTTTTGCTGGGCCTCACCTTGGTAACTACAGCAACTAACTCTCCTGGCCATCACAGGAATATTCAGCTACAGACACAACACAACAGAGGGGTTGAGCAGTTGGCACACTAAGGGCCGCCTGTCCCTAAATACAGAAAACATGTTGTGTGTAGACCCCCACACTTCAGGGTGATTCTCATTTTGCACAAGGGGGCGCATTCTCTGCAAATGAGGATAATTGCTAAGCTGTAATTATGTATCTTCTGCTATCTAATGGAAGAGCATTTCATTATTCTGCCTGTCACTATATGTCACCAGCATAGATAGATGACCAAAAGGTAGAGCGGGACCTTGGTTAGCGTCATTAATCCATTCCAGAACATCAGTCTCGAACCAAAAGATACTCTAACTGAATCAACTTTTGACATAAGAAATAATGTAAATCCAGTTTATTGGTTCCAAAAAAACAAATAAACATGCATTTATATTTTTACAGTTATAGAGTTACATACAGACATCAATTCCCAATACCTATAAATGGTGAATGAAAGGGATGAATGAAGATTTAAGGTTACTTTTACCTTCATTTTAAGACGTGAGACGTATATACTTTCTGGCAGCGAGACCAACACGGACACCACATGTGTGTTTGGCCATGAGTTATTTCTTGAATTTAATAGTGTTTCTCACCCCAAATCTTATCTTTTCTTTTGCTGCAAAATAATCCAAACTGGAGCCGGGATGTTGCAAGTGCTAGCATTTGATAAAGAAGGAGAGAAACACTTTTCTTTTCAATTCAAGAACTAACTCATGGCAAAGCATAAAGGCAGGGTCCTTGTTAATCTTGCTGCCACATCACCATTTTTTGTCATCAATCACATCTACAATGAAGCTAAAAGTGATGTTAAACGTTCATTTATCTATGTAATTTGTCATTTACATGCATTTAAAATAATTTTCTACATGTAAAACTATAAAAATGTTGTACTAACATTTTTTTTTTTTTTTTTATTTTTTTTAGTTAACAAAGAACTACAGTGTCAACCGCTGGTGGCATTATAAACAGATGACTTAGCTGACTTCCGGTTCCTGTTTCCATGTAGTAGCAAGCTAATAGGCCTAATAGGCCTGCCGCACGCAGTGGAAGAGAATCACTATACTATAGCCAGATTACTATCTGTAATCCTGAACAGAGCTGCTGCTGCTTAACTTTCTCTCATCTTAACATTCAGAATATACTGTAATCATTCACACAAATGTTGTTGTATTTGCCCACCAGTAGTACAAATATGATTTACAGTAGACAAGTGACAGAATTCTGCATTACACTTACTTTTCATTCATATGAACATTGTAGTGTTTGAGTTGGTAAAGGAGGTTTTCCACTAATGCGTTTGTTTGCTGTTTTATGCCTGGTAGCTAAAGTGTTCTGCTAGACAGCGGACATTCCTTTGCTCCTAATGGGTTAAATTAGCGAATTAAATTATGTACGATAAGCGATTCAACCCTTGAGGGTTACCGTGACCTGGGTGACCGAGAATCTACACAGACATGTATGATAAAGATACTTAACGATAGAATATATGCACAAAAGTTTATTCAAATAAAGCATTGAAAAATTCACTTTCACAAAAATTCAATTTTAACATGCATTTTGCCTATGATTTTTTTCCCAATGACATTTTCAGCATATTTTAATGGAAAAATAAATTCAGTTGATGAAATTGAAATGCAAAAAAAATCAGTTACATAAAATCTGTAAAAAAGAAAGAAGAAGAAGAAAAAAGAAAAAAGCTTTGGTAATAAAAAAAACAATTAACCTTGCATATTTTCTGAAGAAGGAAACCATACCATGCAGACATGTTAACGGCATGTAAAAATGCAAAATGTATCATTCCACATTGATAGGCCAAAAATCATAGCTGCACAAAAATGAACAAACCCTTTCAACCCACGTGCCACCATTTTTTAAGTACCTTTTTCACTCTTCTAGGTATGAGTGTGATCAATGCCCATATCGCTGTCACCGCGTAGACCAGCTCAACAGCCACAAACTACGACATCAGGCCAAATCGCTTATGTGTGAGATCTGTGCTTATGCCTGCAAGCGCACCTACGAGCTCCGTAATCACATGTTGGCAAAACATTCTGCAGAGGGCAAACAAGCATCTGTGTACAAGTGCAAATATTGTACATACACAACATGTTTTCGTCAAGCCCTTCAAAATCATGAGAATTGTAAACACACCAGGCTGAAACAGTTTTGCTGCGCACTCTGCCAGTATTCCTCCTTTAGTAGCATCAGCCTCTTCTTGCACAAGAGGAAAACCCATGGATACGTACCTGGTGACAAAACCTGGCTGGAGAATTATGCAGCAAAAGAGAGGGAAAGGAACTCATCAAGCATGTTGCACGATGTCTGCATTGAGCCACTGACATGCGATGAGGGACCTAAGCCGTCGACCGAAGAAGCTCCAGAAGATTACGGTGGCAGCAAAACTCACAAAGATGTTGGATCACTGAATTCTGATCATGTCGGGACGAAAGAGGTTACCAATGAAGGAATATCAGATAGTCCCCCACCTGGCACCAGCCCAGAGTACTGCACTCTTGTTTTAACAACATTAACTGCAGATTATGAAGCAGATTTTTTGCCTAATGAAGACACATCCCCTTTGCACTGCAATAAATCAGTCCAAGATAAAGAAGACAAGATTACCATGGTTAATGAAGAAGGTGAAAAAAGTCCAGCAGCTGACAGCTATGAGCCGGAGCAAGAAAGTCTAGAAATGGATAATGATAATGGACGTTCACAAGCCCAACCTGAGAAAAATCACCTTTTAGAAAATTTGAAACCCAGCAGGACACAAGAAAAGGACCAAGCTGATGCTATGGTTTTGGAGGAAAGGGTCCAGCTGTTTGTGGTGTCAACTAAAGATGGCCATGGCTGTGACAATGTATCTTGTTTGACCAAAAAGGAGAAGACTTTAAAGCTACCACAGCATCATGAGTGCAACGCATGTGGTGCTCAGTTCAAACAGAGGCGTGGCCTTAGTAGTCACCTTGCTAAGAAATGTTCGGTAAGCAAAATACAAACCGTTATTGGCAAGGCAGTCACACCGACAGAAGACAACCCCACTGTGCGTCATGACACTTCTAAAAAGCTGTCAGAAACAATGCCACACAAGGAATGCCTTGTTCAACAAAAAGACGGAGTATCTTTGTGTACTTTTGCAAATTCCGTAAGTGCCTCTGTGTGCTCTGAGACAGATCATCAGCAGAGCAACTCACGGACAGAAAATCTGTCAGATTTTCAGCATGAAGCCATTTCAGTACAGAAAGGGAAATTCATGTGCAGCCTGTGCAGTTTTTCATCAGTCAGGCTTGCAACAGTGAATAGGCATGCTTCAATTTGCCAAAAGCGGTTGCAAAGAAAAGAGAGTAAGACAAACTCAAAAGCCAAAGAGAGTAAAAGTAAGCAAACCAGTGAAGAAAAATCTAGAGAAGAATTAGGTAAAAAGCCTGGAGACGTTTCTTCCGCTGTGTCTAAGGTCGGTTTGAGAAAAGCTTTAGATCTACAGGGAAAGCCAAATGAGTTGCACTGCTCTATGTGTCCATTTGTTGACAAAACCAAGATCCCTTTTACCAATCACATCAACAAAAACTGGAGCCAAAAGCATTTAAATCTGAGCACTACCTTCACCGGCAAGCAAGCGCGGGGAAAGACACGACAAAAAGGTGCCGCACCGCACACATGCCACTATTGTCCCTTCAGCACCACAAGACGCTATCGCTTGGAAGAACACGAGTCTCTTCACACCGGAATCGGACGCCACACCTGCGACATCTGCGACAAGACCTTTGGAGCCCTGACCAAACTGCGTCAGCACAAGGTGCGCATTCATGACAAACAACCTTCTCAGCCGTGCGCGTTCTGTGACTATTGCGGCTACACGGTTGACGACGTGAGGAGACACAGTCTAAGATGCCACACAGGAGAAATGCATCATTTTTGCACTCATTGTGAGGCTTGCTTCAGTTCAGAAGTCGCTCTAAGAAACCACTGTAAACGTGTGCACAAGCTCCAAGTGCTTCTCTCATGCAAGCAATGTGACTACTCTTGTAGCAACGAGGCCATGCTGAGGACCCACCAACAGAGCAAACACCCACAAATGAACTGCACAACCTGCCAGGAGTCTTTGGAGACACAAGAAAGCATCAATGCTCATCGGAGTCTCGACCTTCCACATCAGTGCCAGCTTTGCCCCTTTGCTTGCAAAACAAAGCAACTCCTCGCACAGCACCTTCTGGATGAGCATGAGGAAGGCTCCCCGCTGGATAGGCCACTCAGGTGCAGCAGCTGTCCATTTGCTTGTCAGCATCCACTGGTTTTGGAGCAGCATCTCCGCTCGCATGGCGGCAAGCGTGTGTACCAATGCACCGACTGCAAGTATTCCACTGGCAACAAGCAGAAGATGACATGGCATGTTCGCATACACACCGGGGAGAAGCCGTACAGCTGTGAGCAATGCAGTTACTCCTGCATTGATCCCTCAAGGTTGAAGGTAAGTGTACTGTATGTAAGGATATTATCTGAATTGTTAACTTTTTCAAACTCTTTGCTAATGATGTCAAATCTAATACAATGGTACCTCATTTTTTGTAGGACTTGTTTTTCGATGAAAGTTATTGCCAAAAATATGTCTTGGTTATTATACACCCAAACAGTACAATTTAGCCAGTTTGCCTGCGTACTATTCCTCAATATGGAGTTTCCAAAAAAAGTGTGTTGGTAACTTGGTTTCTGTAATGAATAGATTGTGGTTCTTTTAGAGTAGGGGCACTAAAGATCACAGGCAGTGTTATGTGTATATGAGTAGTTTTTTCATAAAACACAGATGGAAGGTATATTGGACTCCCTTTCTCCTCCGATAAGCCAGGTGCGCTCTGTGCTGATTAGGTGTTCAAGCGCACTGCATATTTCTGAGGGTTAGATGAAAATGTTCTTAGACAATCTGTGCTTGAGTACAGCTACAAAAAAGTTGCTATTGCCATTTGATTCAAGTAAGAACTTGGTAGCTTCTGTTACAATAGCATTGTAATGTAAAGGTTCTTCGGCTAACACAGGTTGCAAAGAGAACACTTAAAGGGAGACACATAACAGAAAGTGAGACGACGATGATGATGATTGTACCTGCTGCTGAAGTTTAAAATAAGGTTTGAGTGAGCAAGTACAGAGCTCCATCCATCTATTCTTTAAATTCTTTAAAGTCCCATCCCTTCATCCTTCCATTCATGGTCATGTTCACCAACAAGTGTCTTCATCAGAGGTAAAAGTAAATGTTCATATACCCATTTGTTTTGTCATCGACATGTATTTTGCGTTCTTTTCTGAATGAAAGATTATAATTATTCTCTATAAAATGTGCTTTTTGTTAATACTCTTGGGTGTCTCGAATGGAATCATTGGATTTACATGATTTCTTATGGGAAAAAGTTCTTGTCTGGCTTTTTAAAACAAATTAATGATGAAAACCGAGGTTCCATTGTAACTGTTTCATTCACCGTTACGAAATAATTATCAGAGTGTAGTAGTAGGCCATGCACTCTCAAAGGCAAATGCAATTTTGATCCATGTTAAGACCTCAAGAAGTTTAAAAATGTGCATATGTTCCATATAATGAATGACTATAAATCTACTACACCATGCAAATGTTTTTTTTTGTGTTTTTTTTACTGTTAAAGCTGCATATGAGGGTTCATCAAGAGGAGAAGAAGTACCTTTGTCCCGAGTGTGGGTACAAATGCAAGTGGGCCACTCAGCTGAAATATCACATGACCAAGCACACAGGTGAGGTCTGTTTCTGTGATAATCATAACCTGTAATATTCAGCACCCCTTACCCCCTCACCACCCCTTTCCCTCAGTCACCAATTCGCGACTTTGTCCAATTAATGCAACTTCCCTACAAATTTCTGCCATACGTTGCTATGTATGCCAGTCAAGTGTGTTCTTTGGGTAGCATTCAAATGTGTACGTCAGTTGTCTAACCAATTAAATGCATCCTGGCTTCCTAAACACTAAGCTATAGTTTATGGAATTTTAATATATTGAAAATGTCCTTGAGAGGCATATGTGCATATACCGTATCTCACAACTATAGTAATCCCTCATTTATTGTGGTTAATTGGTTCTAGATCCGACTGGGATACGTGCATTTCCGCTATGTAGGATTTCTTATTTATACATTTATAAAACTATTTTTGCAGAGCTTAGAAAACCTTTTTACAACCTTCTAGTCATGTCTTATCTTAAATACAGTTTGTAACATTATTGTAACCCATAGTAACCTTTACACTTGTATTATCCAATAAAGCAGACATAATAAGAGGAAAATAAGCCATTTAATTTGTTGCTGTAAATGCCCTTGGGGAGCTAAGTGAAGTCATGTTAGGGGTTTAGACTTGAGATTTAGCTTGGCGTGAGTTACTGCAGCAGCAATAAACCTTGTTTTTATTAGGGATTATTGAGCCTGTAATAAACCTGCATAACAAACCTGTTCTGGTGATGAAGTCTAGCCTTTGTGTCTCACCAAACATTACAGTAATATTACTTACACCTAGTGACCAGTGTAGAATACTACATACTGTATCATCCACAGCATCTTGGAATGCGTCTTCTGCATGACTTATACAGTATATATGCTTTTTAGTTTATATACCGATAGCTATTTCTATGCTTGAAAATGCTTAATTTAGGCATAATATGTGGACAATTTGCTTCAATATGCATTTTGTCCATAGATATATTGATATAGACCATAGGCTGTATTCAACAACAAAACAGCATGATGTATTAATTCATACATTTTTGAAAAACTGTACTAGAGCGAAGCTGCCAAATTCAGGCTGAAATAACATTTTATTTATGTAATTTTTTTTTGTAGGATTACTGGTATACTTTATTTTGACTGAGTAATGCAAAAAAATTGGGAGGCGACAATGATCTTGGAAGATGCTTGTGAAAACCTGGGGAGATTGGTCAATTAAAACATTTGTATGCAAGTTCATTGTTTAGAATGTATTATGTAATTATGGTTCATAGGTGAAAAGCCATATGCCTGTGATCAGTGCAGCTACCGCACCAATCGAGCCGATGCCCTTCGTGCCCACCAGAATACCCAGCACTGCGATGTGCGTGCCTACATCTGTGAGAAATGCGGCAAAGCTTTCAAGACAAGGTTTATACTAAAGACTCACCAGCGGCAGCACAGTGACCAACGCTCGTACACCTGTGGTTTGTGCCATAAGGCCTTCCGCTGGCCAGGCGGCCTCAGACATCATTTCCTCTCACACACCAAACAGCAACCTTTTCGCTGTTGCCATTGTTCCTACAGGGCCAAGCAAAAGTTCCAAGTCATCAAGCATTTACAGCGGCACCACCCACACTTGCCAGTGGAGCAAGGAGTGGTAGGGGACCCAGAAGCTGGCAGCCTCACCCTGAAAGACGCTTTGCAAGGAACATTGAATGACAGACTAATGGAGGCAGAGGAGGAAGAAAACTGACAAAGGGGGCGACAGGACATGGACACTAACCTGAAGACCATCACATCGGTACAGTATCTTACATATTAATTATGAGTAACTTCATATCATTGCAGTTGTAAAAATAGGCCACCTTATCATCAGTTATTATGTATTTGCAGTGAATTATTGAACAGGAAATTGTTTTTGATGCATAACAATACTACTCAGCAGTGATCAACATTTCACAATTACATTGTTTATATTTTAAGGCTATACAGCATGCATATAAAGTAACTTGTGCAATCTAGTATATTGTGGGTTCAAAGAAGAACGTTTGTTTTTGGACATTCTGTTTGATTCTGTTCATTTTATTTTTATTTTGTGCACCAAACAATCATAATGTTGCATTTATATTGAAAGGCAAAATAGGCATGTTTGCCTTGTACATACTCAAGCAAGGGAATGCTGTTTGCCGAATAGATTACTAGTATTGCGCTGATTCTATTGTACTTGAATATTTTTGCAGTACTAAATAAACAAAGTGATATGGAAAATGAGATGCAAAATTTAAATTTACAGCTAGGTTTGTCTTTCTTGAAAAAACAGTTTGGCATCAAGAGTTGAAGATTGTTCCCTTTGACCAACTCTTTCAAATCTCTGTTTAAAAATCAAATTCCATAGGGCAGTGTTTCCCAACTTTTATTCAGCAAAGGCACATGAAAATGCTAATGCAACACTACTAAATAAAAATGTATGAAGGTCACCAGGTGGATAATTACAGTATGTACCTTCTTCCATCCAGTAGAAGAGTTTTTAGAATTGGTCTGCCTGTCACTCTTTGTTGCTGGAATAGATAGAAAAACGAAGATTTATTATTTGTAGTCAATTAATAAGAATGTTCGACCAATTGAGTGAAATAAGATCATGTCCAATGGCACCCTAATATGCCAGTTGGGAATCACTGCCTTAGGCAACGTTCATTTATTTCTGAAAACTGCCTGTTATGAGTCGAGTGGTTGACTCGCCAGACTTGTGTGCAGGCAGCAAGGATTCAGTCTCCACTCGTGACGTGTGATTGGTTCTCTGTCACTGTGTGGCCTAGGAGGAAGTGGTGCATAGTGCATAGTTGGCCTTTTGCCCAAAGTCAGTGTGGCTAGGGTCGAGTGCCAGCAACTCTGAACAGGATAACAATGTACGGGTAGATTGATTCCAATAATGACATCCCAAAGCAGAGCTTTTCCAACGTCAGATGAATACACCAATGCTTCTTGACCTCTTCATGGAGACGTTTGTAGTGGTAACAACGTAGACATACTCAAGTTCTTCATGTGAGGTCCCAGATACTGATATTAACAAACAATGAAGAGGGAGGGATGGACGTTCCATCCTTTGAAAGCAGATGGATGTGACGATATCCTGTAACAGATGAAGCGTTTAAGTTACAAATAGCCTGCCTCTATAATCCTTGTATATTAAGAAAAGGCACAATACGCTGAATTGTCACTTGCAACCATTGTGGTTTTTATGATCACACACCGCTCACCTGATTGGATACATGTAAATGGGAGCGTGTACTGTCCAATGAAGTCATTTTTGGATGTTTTGTCATAATCTTCTACCACAAAGCGAACCAGAGCCAGATCGGGAGTATGGATGACAAAATTCAAAGTTTGATTCCACACAGGGTTAAAACCTACAAGAGGGAAAGCACTAATTATTGCAGCGTCAAATGTGTAGGCATAATTTAACCATCCATTCATAGAACATTACTTCACCATTGTTGTTGATGTGACTGGTCTCGTCTTTAGCCTGGTCTTGTGGCACTCCATAGATCTCCACTCTGACCAAAGGGTCTACAATGGAGCCCTCTTTCTCTTTCACCTTTGGTAGCTGCTGACCACTGATCACCTAATGAACATAAAACAATGTCATTACAAATAACGCAATTACCTGTTGTGAGTTGCATTGTAGTATCTCAGTTTTCTCTGGTAGACCCTGAAGATAGAAGTTATTAACTGCAATAATTAAATAACCAAATATTTGAAAGAGGCAGCTTGGTCCAGTGTTTACAGTGATGCGGTGGTCTGTCGGGGTGAAGTGAGAGCTCCCAATTAACCAGTTTGTCTATGTTCCTACCCGCATCTATTGCCATGAGCTTTGAGTAGTGACCGAAAGGACACGTGTGCAAGCGGCCAAAATGAGTTTCCTCGGTTAGGGTGGACGCCCCCCTGAGCAGGTGTTCAGGTCATGTTCAACCAGCAAGAGTCTGCAGGGAAGACCCAGGACACGTTGGAGAGATTATATCCCTTCACTGGCCTGGGAACGCCTCAAGAGCTGGACGAAGAAGCCAAGGCCAGTCAAGTCGACCCGACCCCAGATACGCAGAAGATGGCTGGGTGGATGGATGGATATTTGAAAGAAATATACACTACAGCAAAAATAGGTTTGATTGGATTATTTTCCCACAACATGCCAATAGCATACAGTATTTTCCCCCAAAATAGTAACCTCTAAAATCCCTTTGTTCTATTTCTATTGCAGACCATTACTTTTTGTATGAAATTATCTTGCAATTGAAAGAGCTCCCCTAGGTCAGTGTTTCTCAAAAGGTGCTCCCCAAAAAATCTCAAGTGGTCTGAGGTTCTTGGTCTTGCCCATGGTGGTGGAAAGGTTTGAATGGAAGAGACTGTTTCTCTGAGGTGTCTTTTATCCACATAAGAAGAGGAGGACTTTCTTAACGGGGCAGGACTAATTTGTATGTTTCATGGGCACATAACCAGTCTGTGGGGTTTTTGGAACACTCCTTGTTAAAATACACTAATCATACAATTATGAATTTGTCATGTGCTTCTCAGGGGATAAACTTGCCAAATTACAAATGGAACAAATAGTTATCTCCCGTAGGTAGATTGGCCTAATGGTTTGGGAGAAAGGTCTGAGAAACCCTGCTGTTTGTGCTTCAGTTGGCTTACCTGGATGGATAAGCGTAATGGTTTGTAACATGGCTGCTCCTCTGGTTTTTCTGGGTTGAACTTTGTGTTAATGTCTCTCATGAAGCCAGGCTTGAGTACATAACCACAGCTGCCATTCTGTCTAAAAAGCCCGTCGTTCAGGTCCATTTCTAATCCTGCTGTCTGGAAATTCAGGGCCACTTTGGGAAAGGGGGAGGTTTTTTCAATGAAATACAAGTTTGATACATGTAATGCAAGTAGATACATGTAGTTCTTTCAATAGATTCAATTTGCAAAACTACAAGTTCCCCTCACCTATTTGGCATCCCACATTCCACATCTCCTGAGGATTATAATTAGAGGAGTCAGTCCTGAGGCCACTAGGGTAAATCCTGCTCAGCTGTACTGAATTATGCTGCACAAAGTGTGTTCCTGAAAAAATAAGTATCACACATGTGTCGCAGATGCATCTATGCCGGATGATTCTACTTTTCTTTCTACTGATGTGGCACTACGTATTGTCATTCATCACATACGGCACATTGTCTTGTGTTACCTGCTTCCTTTGCAAGCCTCTTGGCCTTGGACTCGGAGAATGAGGACATCTCATTGCATTTCAAATTCAGAGGAGCACATTTAAAACCACGGAAATGAACACTCTTGCAGTAAACCACCAAATCGGACAACTCCCTTGACAAGTTGGACTCGGATTTCCAAGCGATGACCTGTCAAAAAAATGTGTATGATGAGCAAATATCGCCTAATTTGGCTAACTGAACAGGGGAAATAATCAAACTCCAGCCCTTTTGACTTATAATCAACATTTAGGAATCACGGAAAACAAGTTTTACATCAGTCCCACAAATCAGAAAAATTAATTATCTTATGTTTTGTTCCTTAGTGCTTAGCTTCCCCCTTCTTTGAAACAGCCCTTGAGTGTGTGTGTGTGTGTGTGTGTATTTTGTGTCTTTTAATCATATGCCATTTTATAGAGATTGTACAGCTGTTTCCTTCCTTCTTATCTAATCCCATGCTCTCAATATTGCTACATCTTTACTCACTTACTACTCACTAAATCAGAGGTCTTACCCTCACAGCCCATGTGCAGCAAGAGGACCCCATATGTTGTGGCTGCCTACTTGACATTAAAGTGTGGTGTTAGTGTGGCCCAGACACAGAACACTCACTACAATCACAGTGTGAAAAAAAAATGACAGCGCATCATGTAAAAGATGACAATGCCAGGATTCTTTGGGCTCAAATTGGAAACGAGTGTTTCAGGGAGCATGAGACATCATTTTCACACCACAGAGTCAAGACCTTAACCCCATTGAGAATCTTTGGTATGTGCAGGAGAAGGCTTTGCACAGCGGTCGGACTCTACCATCATCAATGCAAGATCTTGTTGAAAAATCAATGCAACACTGAATGAAATAGATCATTGCATTACAAAAGTTTAACAATGTCACAGCGAATGCGTGCCGTAATCAAAGCTAAAGGCGGTTCAACACAATATATAGGACCTTTTTCTTGTGACTTTTTTTGGCCAGGCAGTGGAATTTTATATGTCTAATTTTTTCAATGATTGAAACCCTTCTTTGGTGGAATACATGATGCCCAGACTCCACCTACAGCAGGCCCTAGCTAAGTTACATTTGAGACACCCATACTAAATGGTCTTAGGTGTTTGTCTAGGTCAGGGGTCGGCAGCTGGTGGTTCCGGAGCAGCATGCGGCTTGAAGTGTCCTTATTGCGGCTTTCATGCCGAGCTCTGTGATTTTTTTTTTAACACTTAAGTGGAAGAAATTTGTATTTTCCAAAAAGAGTTTATCCGACTCACTGCAAGTACATGAATGCATCTACACTGCATTCTAACTGCGGACTGGATGAGCAAGGGAAGCGGGAGGAGGCCAGTGTGTGCAGTGAGATACGAAAAAGATGTCTTGTGAGTGTGCTACCCCTGCAGTAAGCCATTCATAACCATGAATATGTACCTAAAAGGTAAAAACCTATCAAGAAAATTGAGAGTTTAATTCCGAACGAACATATTCCTTTTCCGTCACTGCTAATGAAGGAGGCTTACCCACAATTTGCTTGATGTGTGGCGGGAAATTAGCAAACAACAGAAAATGTAATGTCGAAAGACATTTTCAAAACAAGTACTCTGCTTTTTCCGAAAAGTACCTAATTGCAGATGGGTGCAAGTACCAATTTCAAAACTATTGCCTAAATTACTTTCAAGAACACGATGAATGATTTCAACTGAACTACAGCTGCTAGTGTTGTGGCTGCACATGAAATTAGTGTTGTTGATGTCAAATGCATGAAAGATTTGTTCATAAAAATATCAGGGTTCTATTCTGAAAAAAAAAACAAAAAACAATCTTATTTAGAAAATGAAAGAAATGCCTCAGTCTGTAAATACAGTTAAGACAGGACCAATACAATGGCAACAAACATCACCGCTAAGCAAATTGATGACATCAATTCAGCGCAAGCATATTCAATTGCCGGTGATAAGTCAAGTAGTGTAAAATGATATTGAGCAGACAGCTTCTGATATGCAGATATTTTAACTCTGGTGGGCTTTTTATGTTGGTTACGTTTTCTTCTAATTTGACACAAATACATCAGAAAGGGCGACATAGTTCAGTGACTCCGCGCGTCTGTTCATTCAATCCTGTTATTTCTTTTTTACTTTTAAAAGGTTATAAGATTTGTTATGTTTTGTGGCTCCAGACTATTTTTCTTGATCTAAAAAGAAGGCAAATTGGCCCTTTTGATGGTAAAGGTTGCTGACCCCTGGGCTAGATGAAGCTTCACCAACATTTTTACCTTCTCGTGCGGGTTCAAATATTCAGGTGCAGATAGGTCTTCAACAGAGTGCTTTTCAGCACTGCCGTTGGCCATATCCTCTTCATCACTAATATCCTCTGCCAGAGTTTCATCAAGTGACCCCTCTGGACCACCGATTTTCTTGGCTTTCAACAAAATCTTTCCTTTCAGTTCCTTCAAAGATCAAGAAGAATTTAGAGTTAGTGTTCTGTGCTGAATGCAGGACTCCTAAAAGGTGAATACATTTGTTTGCCCTCGGGAGAACGCCGTCATCCGTCACTTTACTGACTTGTGAAGACACTAAAATGCCTTTTGGATTATGGAAGGGACTTTCACTTGCACTTGTATATCACTTGCACACACTGATGTGCCATTATTTCAATATTGATTCCCTAAGTGGTACAGCATCTGCTAATGGAAAGCAATTTAAACTAGGAGGGAGAGCAGGTCTGAGATCGGTATTTTTTGGAATATTTGCATATTCCCGCTTTATACTGTAAATATTTTTTAATGGTGAATTAAATCTAGGCCATGCGGTAGACTAGTGGTTAGCATGTTGGCCACACAGTAGAGTAGGGAGCTCTGGGTTTGAAACTTCGTTGACATCTCTCTGTGGAGCTTGCATGTTCTCTCCGTGCGTGTTTTTTTCAAAAACATGCATCTTATGTTAATTGGAGAGTCTTACTTGTTCAGTGTATCAAAAATAGGTATTTTTTAAGGCTTTTTGTAGTCCATTAATCTTGGGAGGTCTGTAACTCAACACTACTCCATATCTAAAACAGATATTGATGTGGCCCCTTGCATCCTTTGGTGTTTCAAGTTTGGACACTCTTGCTGTACAGTAATGGTGAATGTGTTGGTATAGTGATGGCACTTATATGCTTATGTTCACTGGTTGAAAATGAAGTAAGTCCTTTGTCTGACCTGTGGAGAAGGGAGATGCTGAGGTGCCTGGGCATCCAAAATGTTCCGCAATAGTGTGTCACCTAAGATTTGGCGAAGGTGCCTGGCCATTATTCTCTGTTGTTCCACACCACAATGGTTCTCAAGGGACAAGATGACTGGAAGGTCTGATGTCTGTGCATCAGGAAGGAAAAGACACAAAGAAGAGATCAAATATATTGGTAATTAAATTAAAAATTGCTTTAGTAAATTTGATAATGTCAGATTAATGTTAAAATTTCTATACACTTAAAAAAAAAACAGCGCTGGAAGCCCTCAAAGGTAATATCTATCCTCCTATCCATTTCCCATACTGCCCAATAGGCTCACTGGTGAACTGGAGCCTATCCCAGTTCGCTTTTGGCAAGAGGCAGGGTACAACCTGGACTGGTCAGCAATTAACCACAAGACACATATTTACACATATGTACAATGTAGAGTCTCCAATTAGCACAATACATGTGGAAATATAAAGGCAATCAATAACTTAAAAAATATATACAAATATAGTCGTATTCTTTTTCTGATGTCATTGCTTTTTCTGTATTGTTTTTGTTTTTTTCCATTTTGTTGTTGCTTTTCCTCTTTTGTCTTTGTCTTTTCCATTTGTTCCATACAAACTGGCCGCTAAAAGCAAAAGCAAAACAATGAGTGGGTCGTTCTGCCAAGGTGACTAGTCCCATCTAGCTTGTTAGCCGCTCAGCAGCTTTCATAAGCACTCCATCTTTAAGGCGTCCGCCAAAGTATGTGCATAGTGTCATGATAGTAAAGTTACTTCCTGTCTGTGACATTTCTTCCAGTCACCCACACTAAAAGCTACATTTAAACATAGCTGCTACATAGTCATTGCAAGCAGAAATTGTGTGACCAGGTATGGAATTTCCCTTTGCTTTGAGTCGCCAGCATGTACGGAACAAATGGAAAAGACAAAGACAAAACAGAAAAAGCAACAACAGAACTGAAAAAGAAAGACAATACAGAAAACTGACTAAATGGAATTTTGGCACTCCTGTGATTCCATACCATGTGGCTTAAAAGATAAAAAAGTTACATACAGCACAATATACGGTGTCCATAAATTCTCTAAACAATTTAACATATTTATTACAAAAGCAAATGAATAGACAAATCTGGAAATTATGACACTATTTTGCCTCATAAAATACACTGTCTATTTGCCCGGTACTGGATTTTTTTGTCATGTTCGTTATGGTATAGTCTCATGTAGCTTCAGGGATCTTTTGTTACAAGTTGTTTTAGAAGACACCTGTGCAAGTTCATGAGTTTATGCTTACGATTAGATAGAACAGGACTAGTTCGGTGCAGGATCCAAAGTATTTACCCTCCAAGGTAGAGGCACACAAAAATGGGTTCACTATTTTTTGTGGTGCAAAAAAAGTCGTTACGATTCAGTGGTTAGTGGAACCCACCCGCAGTCCCAGATGTGACCTTGATTACATAAATAGCTCATCCATCGCTCATGTAATACATTTTTTTAATTGTAAAGAAACTCTAGTATTGTAATCTTCGCACCATGAATGCGTATTCCTTGAGTGTTACGATGACGTCTTTAAAGAAGATCTTGGACGTCAGAGTGTGACCGTGATACACCACTGGTTCCCCATCGCTGCCATCCCAACAGTCCACCTCCACACAACGGCAGCCTCTCTTCAGGGCCCTGTATGTACACAAGCTTAGCAACTCATTTTAAGTGGCTTTATATTTGACATCCATCCTGTGTGTTATGACCAGCAGGACTCACTGGATGTATGCTTCCAGGCTGCTTTGACCCCGCAGTTGGTTCTCCAGCAGGTAGGTATTATGTGAGGAGGAGATGAAGTAGTGGCTAAGTGGCTGGCTCATGTCCTGGTAGAGGTTCAGATGCTCTGGTCTGAATATAGAGCCCTCCTGGGAGCACAGGTACATCTGGAAGCCTTCTAAGGACATGGTACCTTGCGTCTTGGCTGCACAAAAGGAAGATGTGACACATGTACAGCGCAACCTCAACTTAGGAAAACCTTATTATACGAAAATTCATAATACGAATTGGGCTTCGAAGAGATTGCCCTCTCATTTAACGAAAAAATATTCAAAATATGAAAATGGAAAGTGCCTCGCAGAATTTTGAATGCACTGCACCGCCATAAAAGCTGCCCTCCCCTGGGGCGGTAATGTACCAAAGTAATGGATGCTAATCGCCGTAAAACCGAAAAAGAAGAAGTTGCCCTCCCATTGGTTATCTCGGCTATCTCTCATCATCCTCTTCCTCCTAACGATGGACAATCACCGCATCCCTTTGCTCAGCTTACCAAAAAGCTCCCGTTCATTGTTGGTATTAGTTTTTTAATCATAGTGTTAAGTTTAGTGTGTAATGTTTCATTTAAACGAATGTTTAACGGTACGTAAAGCGTATAATTTGTTCTGCCATCTGTCAAAACTCTGTCCGCCGCATCCTGTGCCATGAAGCTCACGTCGCTCGACCCAAAAGGTAGTGTCAATTTTCATAACAACATTTGATATTATTTGCTTTTATTATTTTCTCGTTGTATTTTTACATTCATGTACATGATTATGTTGTCATTAATGAACATATTTCTTTCGGGTGGGTACAATATTTACACTTTATACAACTATTTTCGAGGGGGCTGGAACGATTTATGCCATTTATATGGTAAATCTTATCTCAATAATACGAAAATTCAAAAACACAACAGCCCCTCCGGAAAGAATTCATTTTGTATCTTGAAGTTCCACTGTTTACTACTCTCCATTGAAGCTGTAGCATCAGCACATGGAAGCTCAGAGCAGCAAAGTAAGCCCTTAAATAAACGACATAAAATGTGACTTCCTTGGAGCAGGGTGGTCATTGATTTTGACTGACAGCAGACGGAGGGGTGAGCAATGTTTTTTCTCCCTTTTCCACATGTGACGCGGTCACACAGATTGAAGGGGAGACATCAGTTAGAGCATATGTGAAGTCTCTTCTCTGGAGTGAATTGTTTTGCAGCGATTCGTTTCTACCGTTAGTTTTCACTTTGTACATACTACAGTGTAAGTAAATGAAAATTTTACAACAACGTAACATCCATCCTTTTTATGGACAAGGTCAGATAATCCATCCCAGTGGTCTCAAGAAATTTGACCCAATATCCACTTCTCTTCTTCAAAAATCAGTCCATCAGCTAAACACCACCCACTTCCCTCAAGCTCATTAGTGACAGCCATGTTCTTTTCATTAACATGCTGCTTCAAGCTGGGTATTGTCCCACTGCAAGCTGTATTTCGAGCACTCCTCAAAAAGCCTAACCTAGACCATCATATCTGTTCAATGTCTGTCCAATTTCACATTTGCTATTCCTGGCCATGGTCATGGAGATACTTGTCCTCTCACAACTTCAGCCAGCTCGAGACTCAATTACTGTAATGTCCTCTGTAAATCAATTCCTCATCCACAGACTCAAGTCAGTACAAAATGCAGCTGCTTGCCTCACTAATTCTCCAAAACACGCCCATATCAATTGAGTTTTCTAGTTCCTCCAGTGGCTTCCAATACAATTCATTTGAAAGTCCTATTTATGTTGCTCCAGCATACTTGGCTGAACTTTTAAATGTCCGCCACCGCTCCAGACTTTGGAAGTCTCGAGGATAAGATACAAAAAATGGATAGACCACTCTTTTGTTGCCTTTGCCACCAACCCTTGCACCCACGCTACAGTAATTTCAAACTGGCATTTGACATGATGAGTATAAGTATTTTATATTTGATTGTGTATATGTACAGTACATGTACTTTTTAGTTATTTGTATTATATCTTATTTGATCTTAACCTGTTCTTATTTGTTATTTGTAAATTGTTTTTATTTTCTTGGAGCACCGTGGGCACCATTGGGATGTTGTAGGTACTATAAAAATAAGATTTGATTTAATTTGATAATCCTAGCGTTATTGTATTTTGTCCGGTCATTGGTTCATTAAATTTTATCACTGTTGTGGGAGGAGTAGCTTGCCCAGATACTTTGGCAGCAGACAATGTTGCTAAAATCACATTAAATCTATGTCAAACCCTAATGAGCTTCCCCTGTTTCAAAGACAGCTGCCTTATGGATTATTATCATAATATGGCAATATGGAATGATTGGGCAGACTACAATACTTGAGAACTTTACCAAATAAGTTTTTTATCCAAGTTTGTGGTCAGATTGAGCAGGTATTGTTTTTTGCTTATATAGGCGGCCAGTTGACAGGACTAATTTATCTTGCATATTTCCAGTTAATACCTGTAAAGTTCAGAGTTAACTGAATTGTATCATTTAAAATCCTTGCAAATAATCTCTAACAATCTTTCTCTGCATTGTCAAAAAAATTCTGGATACTGCTGATCTATTTGAGATTAAAAGTTAATCACTGACCCATTTCAGACAATTCATAGCGGTCGATCAACTCTCGAGCATGTCGGGTGCTGCTGTCTCCCTCCTGCTGCTCCACCTTTAGGAAGCTCTCCAGCTCCTCCAATATTAACTTTTCTCCATCTCCAGAGTAGTCCTGGAACACCCTCCACACTTCATCTCTCTGAGTCAGCATCTTATAAAAGAGGACAAACTGCTCAGATTCCAAAGAGCCACTTTCTGATTGGTCAGCCATCTGTGAACCAAGAGGAAGAGCTTGGTTTATACACCTATCTGACGACCAATGCTTTCACATGAGTGGCACCAATCTAGTTTATACCGTGAAGAGATGGAAAGCATGCTCCTCACTCATGTCTATGTTCATCATCTTCAACAATGTTCGCACTTCTTTGAAGTTCATCTTGCCATCTTTGTTTTTGTCAGCCCTGTGAAACCAGTCCCGGACCCACCTGATAGAATGCTCAAGAAAGCTTGGACTACTTTTCTTAATGACTCTGGTCAATAAAGGAAGTGAACAGATGATCCCTGTTTGGGATCAGGATTTAAAGAGCTGATCTACAACACGAGAAGGATACTGATCAAGCCTCTGTTGTTCATCCATAGTTTGAGCCTTGATAATGAGCTTGCGCAAGCCCCGGATCCAGGCACGTGCCTCTTCTGGGGACTCAGCCACAAGGTCTAGGTTGCCTTGGCGACCGTGAAACACCAAAGTAAAACAGAGGTCAGCAGGGAACTCCTCTGCGATGCTCAGCAAGACCTCCGACTGGTGGCCCTCACGCACAGCCTCTACCTCACTCACTGAGACTGAAACAAAAGGAGGGAGTGTAAGAACAAGCTTTGGAACCATGCCATTGAGTGAAATGATAAAAAACAACAAACCTGTAAATTACATTATCTGTGCCGCATCGCAAATCAACACCAGAAACATAAGCAATAAGAAACTCAAGTAAATACAGAGGAACGCGCTGAGTTGGATTGGCTGACTGACGCCGACATAAGTGGTTGTCAACATAAATGGCTAATCATAGTGGATTTTTCAACCTACAGCAGTTTGTTGTTATATTAATTCATTTTCCTGTTCTCCATGAGTGTGGGCCCCATTTAAATGGGTGCATATCCGTAATTATGAAAAGGGAAACGAAATAGCATTTGGGCAGTGTACCACAAAAGAAGAAAGGATCTTTGGTCCTATCCTGAAGCGTTGAAGGTAAGCAGTATTTATTTTTTCTGTAGACCCTCCCACCGATTTTAATTATATATACTTGGACGCACTTTAGAAGCCCCTGGTTGAGACGGAGTCGCCTCTGAAGGGTCCTGCTGTATATCAAAAATACGATGTGGGGTTTGCAACTTGGGAAATTTTCACCAAGACCCTCCGTAGTCACGTGATTTTATCATGTCACATTACAACCATGGGTGCAAAGATGAAAGCAGACTGTTGTGTACTTACAAGTGGAATGGCCTTTTCCTACCCATCCAGACTTGTACCAAATACTCAGACCGTCTTCAAGGAGTCGAAAATGTCGCTGCTTCTTCCATGTTCGGGACTTAACCTTCCTCAGGGTCGATCCTACGGTCATCACTCTGATATCAGGGTCATCCTGAACAGCTGGAGTTATATACAGTACATTTTTAGAAATTTGGTACCTGCAACTAGTATGTCTATGGAATTAATAATAAAGGGGTGGATTTTGCTCAAGTAATGTACCGTATGTTACAGTTCTTCTTTACCCCCTTTGTAAGTAATGCACATATACTCACATTGACCTTGAGGCTCCATTTCTTGGCCCTCAATCATGCCAATGGAAACTTGCTGAAAAAAATTAGGTGTTAGTAAATTTGTCCTGTTATTTCAAGACATGGGATATATTCAAGATTAAGAGATAAAATATCACACTACAGTTTTTAATTAGACCGTGAATCTTCAATGTTTTTTAGGACACAACTGATGAAGAGATGGAGCAGGGAAACAGAAAACATCTTGATCCCTAAGACATTTGGGAAAATACTCTGTGGTCTTACAAGACAAAAGTTGAACTTTTTGGAAGTTGTGTGTCCCATTACATCTGTTGTAAAAGCAACACCGCATTTCAGAAAGAGAACATCAATGGGCTGGGGCTGGTTGCCAGTCCCAGTGGACTTGCTGTGATAAATGGAACCATAAATTCTGCTGTCTACTAAAAAATCTTGAAGGACAATGTTTGACACTCTGTGACCTCAGGCTGAAACCAATTTGGGTTCTGCAGCAGGACAATTATCCAAAACACACCAGCAAGTCCACCTTGAATGGCTGAAGAAAAACAAAATGAAGACTTTGCAGTGATCTATCAAAGTCCTGGCCTTAATTCTATTGAAATACTGTAGCATCACCTTATAAAGGTGATTCATGCTGGGAAACCCTCCAATGTGGCTGAATTACAACAATTCTGCAAAGATAAGTGGGCCGCAGTTCCTTCACAGCACTGTAAGGGTAGCCCAACCAGTTATTAGGTTTGAGGGTCAATCACCTTTCCCACTTTTAACAGGGACATGTTGGTTTGGGAGTTTTCTCCCTTAATAATTAAAAGTTTGATTTAAAAACTGCATTTTGTGTTTGGTTGTTTTGTCACTGACTAACATTTAGGTTTGTTTGTTGATCTGAAACATTTAAGTGTGACAAACATGCAAAACACTTACACTTTATCACAAAATAACCTCCGTAATGGGAACTTTTTGTGCTGATTGTGCAAAATATCCTTGAAATGTGTCCCAGTTCAGTGTAACGTTCACAAACAATCAACAATGGTGTCCATTAAGAAACGCCAGACAATGAAATGTGGGAATATTTGTGAGGGCATGTGAGTGAATATTATAATTTTTAGTTGACTTTGCACTTTGATTTTTTTTTTTTTACTCATAAATATTCTGTAATTAATCATCATCCAAATTCTCTGCAAATAACTTAAAATTATTTAATTAATGCAAAATAATTATTTCATTCATTAATTGAATTCAGAATTAATAGTAAATAATAACAATTACAATAATTGTTAAATTAATAAGTAAATTAATTAAAAGCAAATAGTCATATTTAATTTTCCCAAAGTGTAATTGAAGTAGTAATATAATTACTCCTTTACAACTATAATTAGTTTACATTACCATAACAGTACATGCAGATATGCTGCTTATCAGTAAAAGTAAATAAAATGCATTAATTGGTGTTGTTCGTTGATAAATGTGAACGACATACTTCCGGAAGATAGTGAATCTGTTCCTCAGAAGTCCCTCATTTCCTGTCACTGTCTCCTGAAATAACATAGATTCACTGAGGCTTTCACAATCATGAGTGTTACCACACAATGGTAGGGATCAGACACGTTTACATCATTTGGACAGTGAAAATGATCATTTATTGGTTTTGTCCCATGTTATACTGATGTTTTTTTTTTTTTTTTTTGACTGCTGTACGCCCCACATCTTTTGCTTTTAGTGCCACTCGTTTTGGGTCATCACACTCCTGAGGTGAGATGAGTCATTGCTGTGCCACAGTGACTCGCACATGCCTCCCCCACCACACAAACACACACACACAACCCCTTGAGATAGAATGTGGGACTCAGCTACTCACTTATGAACAGTAACGGTTTGTTTTGTGTGTGCATGCATAAGGTAACATTTTCCCAAACCCTTCCTTACATACATTCCTCACACCCTGTGGACTCTCAGTCCACAGTAATTCAGAACCAGACACTGTGTACAGTATATGTGATGTCAGCTTTGCAAAGCACACGGCAATCACATCTTAAGACCAACTAACAGCATTTACTGTATATATTTGGACACACTAACAAGAAAAAAACAGAAAATTTACCAGATTTCATCAAAAGTGCAGATCTACTGGGAATGAGTCACACGTCCAGATGTGGTCCTGTGAAAGCCTTGTGACCTTGAAGGTTAGGATGCATTGTGGCCAGCTTGAAAGAAGAATGTGCTGTGTGAATCCTAGGAGTGTCCACTGAGAAATCTACGCTATTCCACACTGGACGCAGACTGACTGACTCTGCTCCTCCTCCTCCTCTTCCTCCTCGGCAGCCTGCCTTCCTTTCCTGCCACTCCCTCTTCCCTGCAAAGAGCACTTAGTGCAACAGCCTGCTTTGGGGTTATTTATTATACTCTGCAATACTCAGAGAGTCACCGAGTCCAAAGTGCGGCCCCGGGGGTCCATTTTCAGCCCACATCTTTTTAGTGGTCCTCTGCACATTCTAAAATAAAAATAACAATAAAATGCAAAACAAACAAAAAAAGTTCATTATGATGGATGTCATCTCTGTGTGGAGTTTGCATGTTCTCCCCGTGCGTGTGTGGGTTTTCTCCAGGTACTCCGGTTTCCTCCCACATTCCAAAAACATGCATGTTAGGTTAATTGGCGACCCTAAATTGTCCATTGGTATGAATGTGAGTGTGAATGTTTGTTTGTCTATATGTGCCCTGCGATTGACTGGCGACCAGTCCAGGGTGTACCCCGCCTCTCGCCCAAAGCCAGCTGGGAAAGGCTCCAGCATCCCCGTGACCCTAATGAGGATAAGCGGTACAGAAAATGAATGAATGAATGAATGATGGATGTCCAATAATTTCAGCTGCGTAGCATATGATCTGAAACTGCATTAACATGAGATATTGAATATTGGTGTGGGGATTTTTGCCATTTTTAGGCTGGCCTACCGCTTCTCTTTCTTTTATTACTAAGTTTTCTAAGTCAAAACTAAGCTCAGCCGGTGTGCACTGCCTTCTCCTTTGTTGACTTTGTTTTTCTTTGTGAGACTCTAACTACGGAGACTATAATGTAACTGTTTTTCGGCTGTGCATCTGGGGTCCAGACCTATGAGCACATACCAATACTTTTTGCATGTAATACAGCTCTTAAACTAAGCCTTAATACAGCATCTTAATTACAGCCACTTAAATACTGGCTAATGAGAAACAGGTACTGCACCACGCACTTTCCAGCGAACATTTAAAAAAAAAATATATATATATATATATGTTATTCTCGTTCTTTTCCTTTCGGCTTATCCCTTCAGGGCAAATCAATTGCCTCCATCTAACCCTGAATTCTCCATCCTCTTCTATCGCACCAACTACCTTCATGTCCTCTTTCACTACATCCATAAACATCAGTCTGGCCTCTCTGACTTTATCTCCAAAACCTCTAACATATGCTGTCCCTCTGATGTAATCTTTCCTGATCCCTTCCATCCTGGTCACACCCAAAGAGAACCTCATCATCTTCATCTCTCCTACCTCCAGCTCTGCCTCATGTCTTTTCCTCAGCGGCACTGTCTCTAAACCAATCAACATTGCTGGTCTCACCACAGTTTTGTACACCTTTCCTTTCATTTTAGCTGAAACTCTTCACACTTTGCACTTTTCTCCACCCATTCCAGCCTTCCTGCACACGCTTTTTCATCTCTTTTCCACACTCTCCATTGCTCTGGACTGTTGACCCTAAGTACTTAAAATCCTCCACCTTCTTTATCTCTTCTCCCTGTAACCTCACTCTTCCACTTGGGTCCTTCTCATTTACACACATGTACTCTGTCTTGCTGCGGCTAATCTTCATTACTCTCCTTTCCAGGGCAAACCTCCACCCCTCAAGCTTCTCCTCCACCTGTTCCCTGCTCTCACTACATATCACAATGTCATCTGCAAACATCATAGTCCATGGAGATTCCTGTCTAACCTCGTCCATCAGCCTGTCCATCACCATAGCAAACAAGAAGGGGCTCAGAGCTGATATCTGATGGAGTCCCACATTTTAAACTGCCCTTGGCATACTCAAAAAATAAACCTAATTCATTGGAACGGATGTTGAATATCGGCCGACCAATATTATCAGTCGGTACTGTCAGAAAAATAAGATACAGACAAAGCTCGGCCAGTGCTTGCTTCTTTGTTGGCTTTGTTGTACTCTGTGTGAACCTCATTAATCAAAATATAACTGTTTTTCATGGCCTACACAGAACCTAACAGTGCTCTTTGTGTGTAATGCAGCTCTACCTAAATAATAAAGCACAAGTGGGAAACTGGTGGAGCTGTACCACAAAGTAGATGCACCTCTCTCCAAGAGCATAAAACAGGAACTAACATGAAAACTAATTTAAAAAACTAAAGTTCAACCGGTCATGCGGAACATGACATACAGCACTGGTCAAGAAGAATCACTTGGAGTTAGACGCACTTTTTTGATCTATTACATTGCAGTATTTGTCATATTTGTGTAATCCAGCTAATAGAAGAAGAATAATGTGTTGATTACACAGCAATGAATGAAGTGCTTCACCATATAATTCTTGGGAGATGTCTTCTGTAATAGGTCAAGCCAGAAAATGTAAAATAATGACAAATATATATTTGAAGTTTATGGTTAAATACACAGATGAGTATATGACAAATATTACTATGCACACTCTTAAGTGCAGGCTCCTCACAGAAAAGTCCAAGCCAGACTTTTAATACAGACTCTCCATGTACTGTAGCTCAGTGCTCACAAAACGAGTTGGCAGATCACATCTTGCATGGAGTGCAAATTCATCTCACAAATGGATGGCTTGGCTGAAGGGCTCCTTAAAATGGATCTCAGGTTAATGGAATCTATAGAGTGAACACTCCATTACTACAGTGGCTGGACGGGAAAATATAGGGAACTGTTGATGAGAACATTATATATCAACCTATGAATCAATCTTTGTAAATAAAAAGTTTAATAGTTGTATAAATGAGTGTATGCTTTTTGACTGTCTTTACGTGCATATTGATTAAGTGGTACCAAAACGGATAAATATAAAATGTGCATGTATCCCTTCCGCATCTTTTAGGATAACTTACTACCATGAATGTATTTGGAGGGTGCCAGGGGCACATGTCCCCTGAAGTTTTTACCGCCCAAAAACAATGTTACAATGTCAAGAGACACCTCGTGCACTAGGACCAAGCGGAAAACTGCTGCTTAAGCTGGAGCCGCTTTTTTTAGTCCGCCCACGAGCTCGATTGGGTCAGCCATTTTTGTTTTGGGTTTTTTTTGCTATCGTGTGATTGGCCGTTCGGGTGTCACTCCCTAGGTGCCAGGAATTGTACACCTGATATTTCACGAGTTAGCCAGATGTCGTGCTCATGCGCCACTGTAAATTGTAAACATGTTGGATGTCTGTTCTGCCAGGGTCATTCATCAAATACGTCTAGTCATACATTTGCGCTGCCCCAGCTCCAAAAGTGGTTTTACACTGATCATGTTTTCATGTCATACTCCACAGGCTAACCATTCAACACAGATTTTTTCAAAATAAATGCATTAATCGCTTTGGCAGTCTTACTGTACCCCACAGTCTAGAAACATTTGTAATTAGACATACCTTTATTTTATTTGATGGAAGATGGACTCTGATGTGTAGAAAATAAAATTCATCCGACATTAACAATCACATCTTTTACATATTACGTATTGAAAACTACAAAAATATGTAAAAAGTATAGACAACCAAAGTTGTGAAACATTGATGTGACGTTGATGTGTCAACATTTACTTAAATGTAAACTGCAAGAATTCAATTTAAATAACATCAGGTATTTACAGTTTTCAGTGAGGTTTAAAGGCGTATGGAGATTTCCATTCTCCAATCGTGTTTTTAAAAAATTAATCCTTACTAACCAAAACTGAGGGATGTGGTGTGCCACAAATGTGCACAGAACACCAGACAATGTTTAATAATTGAATTGAATCTCTACCAAAGTTGGATTTAAATATTGTTAATGTGCAGAGGCAGCACATATGATCATGTCAGAACCTTTACCAAAAAAAGCAAATCCAGCAACTATTATTGGGCTCTTCACTACACAGACGTCATGCATCGCAGTGGTGAAATACAAACTAGTCTAGGCTGAGCTGAAGTTACTGCGGGGCCAATGGAATGCCCCGGGAATCTGTGACCTGGCCTTCCTGCAGGTTCTTGACCAACTGTGCCAGCCACCGCTTGGTGGTGGTGTCGTCCTTCAACACCTGGGCGAAGGTGCTATCTTTCAGCTGGTCTGGCAGGCACTGTCGCAGGGCTTCTCTGGCTCTGAACACACAAATACCTGATTATTTTCAACCTTTTTAAAAGCATTTATATTTATTGTTTGTTAGATCCATCTTAAGGTTTTATGCCACCAACAATGCCAAAGTGTTAACGAAAAAGCAGTCGCACTATCAAAGATATTGACCTAAGATGCATGACATCAGTGTACATGGGTGTACCTGAGATTATCCGAGAGGCGAAGGTAGCATCGAACAACGTGCTTCAGCAGACGTGCGGATGGCTCTTTTGACAACTGCAGTACCATTTTCCCCTGCCAGACAGAGATTGAAAATGAAACTGTGAGCTTTACTTATTGTTGAAACAGTGGGTGCTTCACTAATTGTTGAGACAGTGGGTGAACTTTGAAAGGGGCACTCACAAGGATCATGGCCACATGTGAAAAGCGCTCATATGTCTGACAAATGTAGGCCAGCCCTGTATCATCCAACAGGATCTTCTGCAATATGAAAGTAGCAACCTGACATATAATAAAGGGAAAGATTAGTGATGGAATACAAACCAAAGCCCAGCTACCTTATATTAAATACGGAAACTTGACAGATACGGTGCATTCCGCAAAAGCCTACAGTACAAGGGTATTCAAATTGAGGGGTTTCACTATATAACAGAGTTAGATGGGGTCCTTGATACCTTTCATTATTTATTCCAAGTAACAAACAAACTACTTATGTGTCACTCTGAGATGCTTGTTAGAAAAACAGATCCATCAGTACCGTTTTAGAGAGTTCACTCCCCGATTCCATAATTCTGAGACACAGTGGGATGATTTCAGTGGTGAGCAGGAAGTTAATCACTTCTTGCTCATCTGTTTTCACCAGCGCACCTATAATGATAATGATAAAAAGGCCTGTCAACAAATAGGACACACACACAAATTTTTTTTTTGGCGGGGGGGGGGGGGGGGGG